>JBBMKA010027666.1:0-25635 GCA_037833695.1 Sechiopsis laciniata
AAAGGAAGTTTCTAATCAATCCCCTCCATGATTTTGATTACATTACTAGGCATTTTGAAGATCGACATGTAGTATGTTGGAAGGTTAGCCAAGGTAGCTTTAATAAGAGTTAATCTTCCTCTAGAAAGATGGTGATTTTTCCATGTCACGATCTTCTTCTCCACTTTCTCAATCATGGGCTCCCAAAAAGCAAGTGATTTGGGATTGCCATTTAGTGGGAGCCTAAGTAAGTAGTACGCCAAGATCCCATATTACATCTGAATCTCGTAGAGAGCAGCTAGAGCACAGCTTCGTCAACATTTATGCCAAGTAACTCTGTTTTGCTGATATTGATTTTTAGGCCCGATGCTATTTCGAAGGAGGAGATTGCTTTAAAGAGAGCTTCAATAGCATTCAAGTCATATTCCGTCAATATGAGAGTATCATCAGCGAATTGTAGGTGACTAATACTAGGATCCAATGATCTAATGATCCTATGTTGAGGCCTTGAATTCTGTGCTTGTCTGCTTCATCCTTCTATTGAACAATCCATGATTAAAATGAAGAGGAAAAGAGATAACAGATCTCCTTGTTGAAATCCTCTAGTGGATCTGATTTTACCCCTTGGTTTGCCATTGATAATGATGAAATAATTAGCAGAGGAGATACATTCGTGGATCCAATGCCTCCATCTTTGGCCAAAGCCCTTTTTATCCATAATTAATTCTAAGAAATCCCAATCAACTGTATCAAAGGCTTTTTCAATGCCCAGCTTGATAAGATCCCCTTTTTATTTTTTATTTTAAGTTCATCAATGACCTCATAAGCAATAAGAATGGCATCCAAAATGTTCCTCCCATCCACAAAAGCACCTTATGTTTCAGTGATCGCCAAATAAGGAACCTGGCCAATATTTTGTACATACAAGAGATCAAGCTAATGGGTCTATAGTCACTGTCTCTTTTGGCATCAACTTTCTTGGGGATAAGGCAGATGTATTTTTCATTAAGGCTAGCGTTGATTATCTCATTCTTGAAAAACTCCTGGAACACTCCATATATCAGGCTTAAGAATGTTCCAAGTTTGTTTTGTAGAATTTGGTGGTATAACCATCTAACCCCAACTTCTTATTTGATCCCAAGTTATTGATCGCTTCCCATATTTCCATCTCGGTGAAGGGTGACCCTAGATGGCTAGCTTGTTCATTGGTAATAGGGCTCCAATCTGTCAACTGAGGAAGAACTCGGATATCATCTCTTCTAGTATAGAGGTTTTCATTGTATTCAAGAAATTCCTGCTCGATCTCTGCATCATTTATCAAACTATTATCATTCCTGGAGAGTATTTCAAATAGTGCTTTTGCGTCTTCTGGCAGCCACAAATCGGTGAAAAAGTTTAGAATTTTCATCACCAAACTTTAGCCATTTTGCTTTACAACTTTGCTTCCATAATGATTCCTCCTTAACGACAATCGAAAGCAATTGTGCCTTAATAGAAATTCTTTGACTTAATTGGACATGATGTAAAGGGCCAGACTCTTGTAACTCATCGAGGATGTTCAGTTCTTGACACAATTGGTTTTTCTTATTTGTAACATTGCCAAAAACAGCCTTGTTCCATAACTTGACTACATTCCTGAAGCTTTTCAACTTTTGTATAATAGCATGACCCGGCCAACCCCTCATCGGTATATTCATCCACCAATAGTCCATCATTGGCTTGAACTTCTTGTGGTCCATCCACATATTATGAAATCTAAAAGGGGTAGGGCCCCATTGTGATTTCCCAATCGTCAGTTGAAGGGGAAAATGATCAGAGGTAGGCCTATCCAACCTTTTGACAGTGATGTTTCTAAAATGGTTTTGTATGTCCTCTGTAATCAAGAATCTATCGAGCTTTGACATGGTAGGCGTGGCTCTGAAATCAGACCAAGTGAAAATGCCATTGACGAGAGGGAGGTCAATGAGAGAATGTAATTAAATTACGTCGTTGAAGCTTCTCATATCTGGTGTTGGACGACATGGCATAGATCTCTCATGACACCATCTAATAATATTAAAATCACCACAAATGATCCACCGAGGTTTACAGTAGTCAGCCAATTCTAAAATAACAAGATAATAGAGGGCGATAATAAAAGGTAAGCTAGTCCACCTGATGAATTCTCGAGTACCAGTTCTCTCCCACTCCTCTAAGGTCTTGAGCCTTATACCAAAACTTGACTAACTCCCTGATCCTTTAGCTTATGGTTTTATACACAATAGAGTCCCATATCAGCCCTTCCTAACCCAGTCACTTTCTACCCTTGTGTGGCTTGGCCTCCTTGACCCAGGTCCTAGCAGTTTGTTACCAATATATTTTTGTTTTGCTTAGTGCTAACATAAATATAGCCACTTAGGTTCAAATCTCTATACTAAATGTGTAGTTAACATGAACATAGCTTAATGGTTAAAGCTAAGAAGCACGGACACAGACACGAGATATAGATACGACACGACACAGACATGTGGACATGGCATTATTTAAAAATGTAGGACATGGACAGGCTATTTATTGTTATTTTTTATGATATGCTATTAACAAGTCAAATCCAAAATATTTTAATTAGTTATAAGCCTATCCTTAACAATCTCAAAATATTTTAGTTTTTACCTCCTTTTCCTTCTCTTCATTCTATTTTCTCTCTTTCTTCCCTTTTTCCATTTTAATCCATCTATCTTCGATGGACGTTGTCGTCGACGGCCTCCACCAACACTACTTGTTATTGTGTAGTCATATCGGCCATTTGAAACAAATAAGTCTTAAATGAGGTGTCCACGAAGTGTCTGAAATTCAAAATAATAACAATAAAAGGAGGACACGGAATTTCGAGTGTTGGACACGTGTCCAAAGAGTGTCCGAAAGTATCGGTGTCGTCGGATATTTTGTCAAAATAGAAGTGTTCGTGCTTCCTTTCTACTTTTTTAAAGAAGTAGAAATCTCTACCCTACCTGTGTTGTTGTAATATGACCAATACATTCACTAAAAGAAAGAAATGTTAGTGTAATTATTGAAGTAATACTATGACTCGAGGCTTTTTTTGGTACAATTTATGTTCAAAATTCTCATGTCAATTGCAGTATGTTTTTTTCCTTGGCTAACATTGCCGGATGAGGTAGCCGGCTTTTCTGGGATATGGAATTATTTGTACATTTATAGCCCCGTTTACTTTCGTTTTCCAATTATAAACTTGCACTTTCTTCTCCAAAATTTGATGACGAATTTGTCACTTACGTTACTTTGTTCCCTTTCTTTTCTTTTTCTTTTCCTTTTATGGAAAGGAGGAGGATAAACGTCGTTTTCATTTTATTTTATCTATAATTAGAATTTTTATAACATCTTGACATAGATAAATATTGTTTATTCTGATACTTGTTCCTTGCCGGTTGTTAAGAAAATGAATTAAACAATCTTGCAATCCTAGAAAATAAATGGATAAATTTTGAACATCTCTTAGTCCCTTGGAATATTTTGATTCCAAGATGTTGTATCCAGACGATCGTTCTTTTTTTTTTTCGTCTTTTTTTAATTATTTTAATTATTTTTAAATTTTAGTTTTAGAGTATTCCTCCAGAATTATTTATGCCGTGCTTCTGTTTGCGTTGGTCAAATGTCTTCATCTTTTTTTTTTTTTTTCTCTCTTTTGAACTCTTTATATGATGCCTTGTACGATTTGAGTTTGTGTTGATAGTTTAGTTTGAACTTCTCTTTCTCCATCATACGTCATTCCAAAACTTTATGAACATTTTCCAGTATTGAGATTATTCTGCGGATATACTGAAGTCCCTGTAAAGTTTGTATCATAATTTGTTTCCATTATTTGATGATGTTAAGTTGCTTGTAATTTTCCAAAATTATGATAACCTAATACTTAAAGCAACCATATGATCTTCCGTCATTCTTATCTACAAAAGCACGTCCTTTAAATGAAAACAATCAAGATTATCATTCCTTTGATGTTTGAACTCTAACCCTCAACAGTAGTTAGAATTCATGCATTTGCTATTGCACCATCGATAATTGATAACATCGTATTTAAAAGAAAGATTTTTGTTTTTTCATTTAGAAAAAAAAGAAACCAGATTTTTCAGTTTTCATTGATATAATTAAAAAGTGACTAGTCAAAGTGAGCTTAGCTCATTATTAATTGACATGCATCTTCGATCAACATGTTGCAGGTTCAAATCTCTCAACCTCCAAATATGGTCGTGGAACTCAAAAAATTAGAATAGTGCTCTTAGATTCAAACTACACATGTTTTCTGTAATTGACTAAAGTGAAGCGTTGTGTTTTTCTAATGTATTGTAACTGGTAAGAGATAGCGTCATAGTTAGAAATCTAGGTCAGGTGTATAATTGGTATTATACACCATGTATGTTTTTACTATTTGATATAATTCAATCTATTAATTTAAGTTTTTGAGTTGATTTGTAATTTAACTTGGTATTGAAGCTGGAGAGTTTGTGTTCAAACTCATGTGAAATCGTTTCCCCTCCAATTAATTTTGATTTCTACTTGCTAGACATTTTTCAAATTTTGAAGGCCTTGAAATGTCTATCTAATAAAATTTATTCCAACCTATTTAACTTAAACTTTTGGATTGATTGATGATTTAATATGATTCAACAATTTTGCTATAAATTTGTGTATAGTATTTAATGGAGCTCAGGTGTAGAAATTTGGCCTGCTATTATCCTCGGAAGTTTAGGATACACAAATGTTCATTTTCTATATGTAGAAAGATGTGTTTCCTTTCTCACTTATTCCGTTTGGGTAACTTGCCATTGGAGATATCCAGATACATGTAGAGTTAGAATGATCTCTATGGCTTTTTTCCATTTTTCCCTCTTCTATTCTTTATCGAGTCGTCCTTTTCAGATAATACTTGATTACACAGACGGCAAGTTAGCTTTATTAACTAGGTTCTGTGATTTTTCTTCTCTGTTGTCTTAAGTTTTGATCCCGGTAGTTTTCCTTATGTACTGTTTCGTGATGTCATGAACTAACATGCACTTGAAACACAAAAGCAATCATAGACAAGCACTAGCTGATCCTGACTCATTGCTCACTGATGGATGTTGATTCCTAATTTGTATTTTTATTCATCTTTTGACCAAATTTTCATCAAAGGAAACTTACTTTATTTGGTGGAATTCCTTTACCTAAGTGCCACGTGTCGAATGAAGCAAATCGATGTAATGTTTGTGTTTGTTAGTTCTTCTTAGACTCTAGAAATATTCTCTCCATTCATTTTTCCTCTTTTTTTTTGTTGCTTTTAATATTTTCCGTGTAATTCTAAACACATTGGCCTTTTCATAGCAATTGGATCATTCCTAAATCTGAAATTCTATAGAAAGATTAGAGCGTGTTTGGTGGAGTAGGTTTACTTTACTTAAGGTTAACTTAATCTGAAGATTTATTTTAATGTGTTTGGTGGACAAAATTATTTAACCTGAGTTGAGTTTACTTAATCTGTTTTTGTTCGGAGTGCAGATTTATTTAACTTGTGTTTGGAATGCAGACTTTTTTATATTGGGTTTCGTGAAAGGTTAGCTAAATCCGTAAGGATTTAAGTAATCTGCCCACCAAACAGGGATTAGAGGGCTTTATTTAACTCAAATTAAACATCCACCAAATATCGTATTACACTTTAGAATGTTGTTCTTCGGAATAGTCAGGTTAATATCTTAACGTTTATCGCAGGAAGCACTTCCTCGGCTATCTCCTCGTCAGGGGGTGGAGTTCATTCAGAAGAAACTAGCAGCTGCCTTACAGTAGGAACCATGACAAGCATTCTGGTTAATTAATTAAAATCCTACTCTCCACAAGCTTTATTTTAATTAAAAATATAACCTTTTCTATTCCAACTTGAGATAAAAGATGAGGACCCTCAACTGGCTACTCTTACTCACCAAAAGAAACTGTCGTTTTCACTTTCTACTATACCATATTTGACCATATTTCTCTTTGCATGAACCATTATCATAATCTATTCAAATACGCCATCGATTCCCACTCTTTCTTTCTTTCTTTCATTAATGATTTTCTTTCTTGTTCTTTTCATGTGACAGTGACGAGTAATTCATTTATGCTTTAGAAAGGGTTTGCAAAAAGGAAGGGAAAAAGTGCTGAAAAGTAGAGAATTAGAGCCTGGTCAAAAGTTGCAAACGTGAGCAAACACAATATTCATTTGAAAGTTCTGTAGGTTTCTTATCTCCACGGTATGTCTCGCACTTGGATTATTACCAGAGTTCCAAACTTGTAAGTTTATTCATTCCCTCCTTGGTTCATTGCAAAAACCCCTCTTTTTGTTAGAATTCATCTCTTATATAGTGACAGCTCAATAAGAGCTCTTTAAAGTTTTTTAAGGCTAACTTATTTTTAAAAAATACCCTTAAAACTTTACCCCTTATTTAAAAAGTTCTATTTTCCCCGAAAGATTCAATATTTTACTGTTGACTTTTCATAAATGTAAATCAAAACTATCCTTGGAGTAGAAAAAGCGTTAGAATGTTGGATGAAAAGTTGATGGGTCTGAATATCGTTCTTTTAGACTTAATTTAGACGGCAAGCATCTTAGTTACCTTACTGCTACATTGTTTCAGATCACTCATGCCAATTTTTCATTCAACATTAATAGATTTCTACTTCAACAGTAGTTTCTTTCAAGAGTAATATTGCAACTTCTGAAAAAATTGAGTTAATTTTTAAACAAAGGTTATTTAAGATATATATATATATATATCTGGATGAACACCTTTCCCCAACTTCCTGTGCCGACATGTGATCTATTTTGCCAATCCTAGAATTTTACTGTTAGATTCTGTTTGTTCTCTGTAATTGCTTGATTGTGACTCTATCTCCCGTTGTCGAATGAAGTCTGTATTGTTTTTTAAATTCATATTCAAGATTTGTCTTGCCTGACTAGAGATAGTCCATTTTTTCCATGGAGCTGAGCCCTGCGGGTACTTGCCTCGAACGGGGCGGTGAATCCTGTTTAGGTTGTAAATGGGGAAGTGAGCGGCGATGAAAAATTTTCCGCAACGTAAACGGGGACGGGACGGGAAATGTATTCTCCATCCCCGTTTCCCCGATTCCCGCCCCGTTCACATTTGATTTTTATTTATTTATTTTTAAAAATAAAATTTTCCAACTTTTTACTAATTTAATCTTTAGTTATAATTTTTTGTTGGTAGAAATATTTAATCAAATGTATATTTTTTACAATAATTAGTTATTTAATTGAAATTAACGTATATTTTCTATGAAAAATTAACTATTTGAAATATTATTAAAAAAAATTATAAAAATTAAAATTAGAAAAAGAAATATAAAATAAAATGGTGAATTTTTCACCATGGGGAACTCGATCCTCATTAATTTCCCGCAGTGAATTCCTGTCTCGATCCCTGCAAAAAAAATGGTAAATTTCTCGAGAACAGAGAATAATTTTGGTAGCGGGGATGGGGATGGGAGGACATTCCCCGACCCCGCCTCCCACTCTATAGACATCTCTATGCCTGGTCACTCAAGGGAGGCCTTTTTTTTTATAAAATAATTATTGTTCTTTATTGCATCCTTGATTGGCTTGACCATCAATCAATCATCGAACAGTACTTGCTGCCAAAACAAAGGCGCTTTTATACCATCTTTTCTGTGTATTTTAATGACAAGGTTTCGTTTCATTTCTTTGACCCCCTACTTCAAACAAACTTCAATTCCTTTCCTTTTTCCTTATAAGAAAAGGAGAATTTATGCAAATGTCCCTAAGCGGTCTGGTTGATAGAGGCTTGTGCCCTAAGTTTAATTATAAAATCATTTGTTATCTCTTGAGTTTGTGTCTTGAGAGGGCGCGGGTGCCCCAAGTATGTAGTGGACCGAAGCTTCTATTTTCAATTGTAAAATAATAATAATAATAATAAATTTTATGCAAATGGTCTCTAGCTTTGGAGCTATTATTTTACACAACGGAAAAATTGTGCAATAATTTGATTAGATTCCTATAGAACTTGGGATTTGTAATTTAATTTGCCAACTTATTTCCACACCTTTTAATCCACACTTTATAGCAACTTTGTTGCTTTATTTTTGGTGAATTATGAGCACTCTATGATATATTGCATATAATATGTATGTCTGGCTTGGCTGAGCTTTTTTTGCTTTTTTTTAAAGGTTCTTTTTCCTTTTTTATTTTCATTTTTTTGGGATTTGATATGTTTTCCCAAAATCATCTGCTTGAATTATTCATTCATGCATGGTCAATAGACACGATTTAAAGTTGTGAATAATTTTGGAGTTTTGCTTCTTAACTGATAGGAATTTGGAGATGTGGGTCCAGTTTGAAATTGTACAAAATTATTTTCTTATTTTGAAGACCTGTTTCCTGTTATAGTTTCTATCATTATTACTTAAATATGGTTTTTTATTTTTTTTTTTCTAAATAAAAAAGAATAAGGGCACACTAGAAATTTGACGTTCATAGATTTGGAACAATAGATAGTAAAGGCATGAAAATAGAGAGTAATTAATTTAATTAAGACTACTCTTATTTAAGATTTAAAATCATGGTCAGAGTAATAGCTACCACTGTAATGATGTAAGTCATAATGATTTGGTAACCTATGAAGTTACTGATTTAAATTTTCCCTCTTCAAATGTGGTTGAATTTAAAATAATAACAACAATGGTATCTTTATGTTTCTTCCACATTTGATGTAATAAAGCTACATTGTTGGGTGGAATTAGTTGAGTTTGCATAAGTTGGTCCAAACTCATAAATATCAAAGAAAAAAGGGAAAATTGCACAATCCACTCCTAAACTATGATGTTTGTAACAATTTCACTTTTAAACTTTTAATTTGATCAATTACCTCCCCTCATGTTTGATAAGTGCAGCAATTAACCTCCTATGTCTAATTTAAGTAAGTTATGAAGGGTTAAAATTGTCATTTCCTTTACCTTGGTCTTCTTCCTCCATTTCCATTTCTTAACCCCACCTCTTTTAATCAACGAAATCCAAAAACTGAAATATTAGGCGTGAGAATTAGCTTCAAGAAGAGACTGAAAACTTTGATATAATATTTCTTATTTTTTGTTGGATGTGTTTTTTCAAAATATCTTGTTTAAAATTTTAGGTCACCGTTATTGTAGTCCGAGTAGGTAGATTCCAACACTTCGGCCACTCCAAACCCAAATAGCCTTGACCAAATACTGTAATTTGAACCTTGAGGAAGCTTCAATCCGATATTACCACTGGTATCCATGAAATCCTATTTCTTAGGGGAACCCATTGGAAAAGTCCCTAAACATCAACTGTTTGTGCTTCACATAGTCACCCAGTTGTACCATTCTCAAACTTTCTCCCACTCCCTTAGACTGCCAAATAAAATTTATCATGTGTTTTTCCTTTTTATTTGTTTCTCTTCGATTTTTCAACAACCATTTCTTATTTAATTTAATTTTGGAGAAACACATAAACCAAATATATGAATCAAAGTTTTCAATCTCTTCTTGAAGCTAATTCTCGCACCTAGTATTTCAATTTTTGGGTTTTGTTGATTTAAAGAGGTGAGGTTAAGAAATGGTAATGGAGGAAGACCAAGGTAAAGGAAATGACAATTTCAACCCTTCCTAACTTACTTAAATGAGATACATAGGTGGTTAATTGTTACATTTATCAAACTTTAGGGGAGGTAACTGATCAAATTAAAATTTTAAGGTTGTAATTGTTACCAATATAATAGTTTAGGGGTGGGTTGTGTAATTTTCCCAAGAAAAAAAAGACAGGCTAGAGATGTTACTTAAAGAAGGTTCAATAATATGCTCTTATAAACAACTAAAAAAAACATCATTATAAATATAATATGTAGATTCATCCCTTGATGATAAGTGCCATCTTATTCACTAATTAACTCAGTCAAATATTTTTTTTAAGGAAATAAGTCTAGGATTCAAGCCTTTCAAGTAATGCTGTGTTGCCTCATGTATTTTAAGTAATTGAAGTTTTTTAAGATCGAACATATAACCTTTTAGTTCTTTGGTATGCACAGATGTCGCTAAAGATTTGCTTTCGTTGGCCTAAGTATAAATGCTGGACAAAGTCTTCTAGAAATTGTATTTTCCTATTTTCAAGCTTTTTATTTTTTCTCTCTCTATTTATTGTTCATATTTTATTTCAATAACAACTGATGTTATTTCTCATCTATCTTTTCCATGTTCTTTTTGGTAATGGTGTTCTTTAAATAGAGCGTGTGAGACCTAAATTCCCTCCATATCGCCATTGTATTTCTTTTTTCCCTTTTTTTAAAAAATGATTGAAATGGACTTGACAAATTTAAAATAAATGAAACCTTTATATATTCCACGTATATGGATTGGATTAGGAGGTAGCACAAGCTTTATACATTAATGTAATAAATTGGTATAATTCTAATAAATTTAGTTAAGAAATGTATCAATTCTGATGTATATTAGTTAGAATTAATTGGAGTTATTTACTTGCTCATTTAAAATGAGTTCTTCAACCACTACTTGCATAGCAACCTAATTTATCCATGAATTCAATATGCATCAAATTGTTAGTGAATCGATGCAACTTTGCATAGAAGACAAATTTCAATAACTAATCAATCAATATTTTTTTGCTCAACGTATGGTCTAAATATACATATAATATACTTAACATGCTTAAAACAAGGTATGATTCGATGAAAGAAAAAAAATAAGTTATAGTGAATAGATTGGTCCACAAACATTTATTCACTTTTTTCCCACACTTTGAATATTTTCTTTTTATTTATAGTTTTCGAAGATAATGAAAAAAGGTGGATTATCATTGATATAAGTACATCCAACATATTAATCAACCAAGATTTGAATAATCTCACAAGACATCACTCATTTTTTGAATATTACACGAATCAAAGGAAAATCCAATTAGATATATATTGCGAAAAATCTAAAATATTGTTTTGGAATATCCTTTATTTATTTATCAATTTTTTACATTTTAATATTGCTAAAAGAGATGAGGTAGTGACGTGTCCACCAATTAGCCTTCTGTGTGGAAAAATATGGCCCCCATGTTTCCTGATTGGAATCTTAAAATGAAACCACACTGGTTTTTTCTTTCTTTCTTTTCTTTTTTTTAATTGATTTTTGCGAACCATAGTTTATTTTTAATTAATGAGACGATTTTCTTTATGAAAAAAGGAAAAAAAAGATGAGGCTAGTAATTACCATCACCAAACATTAAAAGAGGTGTGTAGTGAAAAAATATTCAACAATTTTATGGTTTCGTTTATCATATTCATACACAAATACTTCCCGTGAAATACATTGCAATGACAATGAGAAAAGTTAATGGTATAGGCCATTTATTTTAAAGAAAATATTCCCAACTCATTTTTGAAGTTTAATAATGGTAGGAGAGGGAATGTAATTTTTGTTTTAGAGCTGAACAATATTTTAGAGTGCAAATATGTAACCTCTTAATCGATAATATACACTAATTATTAGTGAAATAGAACTTATTTATTATGTATATCTTTGAAATGGTCTTCTAACTCAATTAAATCATATTTATTAATGTCACAATTATTTTTGTCAACAAATTTTAACATTTTATTGATTACGATAAGTACTCAATGTTTTGCAATCGATGAATGCAAAATCACCCGAGTCTGGAATAGTGTGAAATAAGTGTTTTGAAAATTACAAATCGTAACGAGTTGAATATATAGTAGTCACCTACTTATAAATTAATTTTTTTAATTATTTTTTTTTATAGTGTAGTAAAGTTAAGTGAAATATAATCATATCATGAAATTTGTTGAGGTGCAACATTTTATAAAAAATGTATGGAAAATTGTAATGGATGAGCTATTCAAACAAAATAATTACAAATAGTCAAATTTGAAAATATTTGCATTGATAATCGTAAAAATAGTTCATCAATACGGTATTATTAATACTCACTAATACAATATTATTTATTATGAATACTAGATTATGCATTTTTAATATTGTATTATGTATTATTAATACAGTATTATGTATTTTTAATATTGTATTATTTCAGCTTTTATATCTCTCTCTCTATATATATATATATATATATATATATATATATAAAAGCTGAAATAGTTTTAAGAAACGAGATAGAAAAAACCTGAATTACATAATTTATCCTGATAAATAATAAAAAAAATATACTAATGCTAAAATTAGGTTAAAGAAAATACCATTTAAGTTTTCGTACTTAGGTTTGTTTCATTTTGATCCTAAACTTTTAAATATTCATTTTTAATTTATATATTTAAAAAGGGGCAAATTAGGTAAATGTCCAAATTTGGAGAAAATATTAGGAATATGTCTAAAAACATTAGACTTCAAATTTATGGTTAATTTGGTTTTTTAAAAATAGGAAATTAATTAATTAATTAAATATGTAATGGACCAAAATGTCCCCTATTTTAAATTTGTTTTTTTTTTAATATTTAAAATTGAATTTTGTTATAACTTCCATGAGAGATATGAAGTTTAAAAATAACAAAATTTTAATAAAAGATAATAATAATCCTAATTTTGAATTTTGAAAACTGAAACAAATCACCTTTAAGATTGAATTTGAAATTTTTTAAATTTCAATTATTTTTTCTGAAATGCTGGCGCAATCTGATACATCTTCTTACATACAGGTACATCCTCTAAAATGTATTCAAATGTTATGATATTGCTAAAATTTAAAATATAACCCCATTAAATTTGTACTTGCGCGTCCATATTGTCATTATTGATGTGTTGAAAGTCGTAAAGCTTTTTGGACTCTAACATTCGAAATGAGGAGCCCAATGGTTGATTTCGAAAAACGTTTGACGAAAATATACCTGGGTTGTGTGAATAGATCGTGTTAAACTCGGAGCCCTAGCAAAACCCCTTTCCCCCCATTGAAGCTTGTTGCTCCCTCCCTAGTCTCCATCGACTGCCTACATCGACCTCCTGTGTTGGTTTCACCTCTGTTCCACCAACATCCCCATTTACATCGGTGCGTTGCGACCAACTCCCTAGATTCGATCTCTCTCTCAACAACCCCTGAAATTATTTGTTGCACTTCAAATATGGTGAGGTTTAAACCTTAAGTTGTCGGGATGTACATCTCAATCCGTATCGGGATGATTTCGGTCAAGATACACCAATTACTGTACATCTAATGTACATCTCTGTCCTCATTTAGTGTTATAGTCTTACCTTTGTCAGCTCGTCTTTGTATAGTGCTATGTTATTTGTAATGCCCCATAAATTTAGTTAGACCCTCCAAGTATGATTATTCTATTTTCCAAGATTTTTGGTTATTTTTTGCCTTAGGGGTATTTTGGTAATTTTACCTTTAAGGACCTTTTTGCAATTATTTATTAATGTTGAGTTTTTTGGTGATCTCAAGAACTTTGGAGTTGTAAAAGGGATTTCATTTTTTTTTTTAAGTTATTCAAAAGGAAAACAAAACAAAAGAAAGAAAAAAGTCACATTAAGGAGCCTTACAGGAAAAACCCCATTTTAAGTACAAGAAGAAAAAAAAAAAGAGAAAATAGAAAAGCTTAAACTTAAAAGCTTAGCTCTACCCTAATCGGTGCCGTACTAATCACCGCGCCGCCGTCTAGCCGCTCACTGTCATAGTTTCATGGTGCCATTGCCTCCGACCGTTCGTTGTAGCATGGACCAAGCCGCACCCGCCCGTTTGAACTCTAGCAGCACAGCGCAAACACCGCACAACACTAGTGCGCAGGCCTTGCCCTGTTGCAGTTACAGGTCTGTACGTGCCCGCCTCGCCTCAACCGCGCATTAGGTTCTGTTACCCCGAGCCTGCACACAATGCCGACTGACCCTGCCCAACACCCAGATGCCGCCCTCCAAACCAGCGTTCGTGCAGTTTACCTTGCAGATCTCGCTAGTTGAGACTATTTGGTGCAGTATAAATAAACTAATGTTTGATTCTAAGTGTGAAACTAAGTTCTATGCTTCGAATCACATTAACACATAAGTATACGTAGTCGCGTATACAACAAGTGATAAGTATTTATATTTATCGTTTTCCACAGGGATTGAGGTTAGATCATGTACCTCTATCTTAAGAGTTATACAAAATAAAATAAGAATGATTTTTGAAGTTGGTTTTGTGGTTGATGCTAACAGTATGGAAATATGAATGGTAATGCAAGCTAGAATTAAGTATGAATGCAATAAGTAGTGCTGAGAAACAACTGCAGAAGATGCTAACAATGCAGAACTAGTTATCAAATTTCATGTTTCCCTAATCTAAAAAGTAACTCCCGCATTTAATAATTTATGGCAGATCCAGCTTCCACTGCGATCTTCGTACTAACTCAGGACGACGCAGTAAGGTTATCCCTAATACTTCGAATGGTGAAAAGACTTTCACCCAATCCTAACGTAACATATGGGATCATCCTACAATTCCTTCTCCCGAACTCACCGTAGGTACATACGTGGGTAGCTAATCAAAGTATGTATATTAATTAACAACACAACAGTGTAAAATATGTTAACCTACACTTCTATCATGCTTCTACAAATAAATTCTCATAAAAAACTCCAATAACGCAGCATAGCAATAAACACAAGTAGAAAGTTAAAATTAGCTAATTTTATTACTACTACTAAATGTTCACATTTATAGACTACTCCTAAGAAAAACAATAAAAAGTTAGAATTGATGCGGTTGTGAAGTGTGTAGTCTGCTTGTCATCGACTTCCACGAACTCCACCAGTTGCTTCTCCTTAAGATTGGCTTTTGGCCAACCGACCAGCTCACAGAACCTGCTTCCCTCTTGCTATTTATAGAGATGAATTACTTGGTCAGCAAGCTTGGGTGAGCTGTAAAATCTTCATTAATGCAGGATCTCTTGATTTTCGTCGGGATTTATTTGATTGACGCCAACTTAATTGCTTGATTGTTTCTTCATTTGTTTCCTTGTTGGTGTGAATATTCGAACGTGTTTGTATTGTGATTTAGCCCTTCCTCGCATTGTTTGTCACCGTTCACTCTAAATGGTCCTTCCCATGCTTAACTTTCACATATCCTGCATTGCACATTGATTTAACACAGTTTATTCAATATTTATCCTAAAACCGCAAAACTATGCTTCTTATGCTAATTTATGAATGCATGAGATTTCTAATAGTTTTTACTCGCAATTTACATATTAAAGCCCCATTATTTCTCTTGAACTTAGAATAATGCAGAATAGAATAGCCTAAAATGTGCTATATTTAAAAGTTATCACACCCCAAATTTAAATCATTACTTGTCCCAAGTAATGCATAGCCTATCTATTAATTATCCTTGTTCAACTAAATCGAAATTTCCCCCTCGAGCTTAACTCTAGCAAGTCTTATCACAGCTCATAATCTTGGCATCGAATATCTTTCTCTTTTCAGTTTTCAAACCTTCCCAAAGAGTTAGGTTTTACCTTAAAATCTTCCCTACCATGACTGACAGATCATTCCTCAGCACAATTATTTCTTATTACCTAATCTATTGTACACAATCACTTCTTCAACTAAGTTTGCTCAAAACATTCTGTTAAGGCTACTAATTACGTTTCGTGATCCTACGAGGCTTATGCTTGTCGAATTCCTATCAGGTTATACTCGTGTCTGCAATCTGTAGTTCTTAAAATGTTTCGTTTGAGCATAAAGAGTCTCATTTAAGCAATGAAAAGTCTTAACTTGAGATAATAGTGGACAGTGGAGTAATAAAAATCCTATGCCTTATTCACACTTAAGGCCTTAATCTTTTGGCCAGAATGTTTTGATCTTTATTATTTGCACTCCAATATTTTTATTTTTTATTTTTAGTTAAGCAATAAGCAAATCACTCCTCGGGCATCCCTCACCCCCAAACTTAAAGTCTTCATTGTCCTCAAGGAAGGTGAGGCTTAGTTCCCCCAAACTTAGTTATTTCTGTGATTGCGATACTCTATCTCAAGTTCTAAGATGGCTTGTAAATTTTGATTTTTTCTCTCATTCATGATAGGGATTACTCTAATGCTAGGTTTGAATCTAGGGGACTTTAAGAATTCTTCTAATCGAAAGAAAATTTTAATACTAATCTTTAGATTTGCGATAATAATGCTAGCGCCAATTTCTCAAAGAAAATGAGAATTCTAATAATTCATAAAGGGAAATAAAAAAAAAATTGCATCCTTAGAATTGAAATGCATGTCCCTAAAAAATTAAATTGCGACTAAGAATGATATGCATGCGTGAAAAAAGAAGAAGAAATAAATGCGTTAAAGAAAAATAAGAGAGCGGGACTTCCATCTAAGTATCTGCATTGCCGCTGCGATTGCCTTGCTCCGAGTTGAGTAAGTGTTTTAGAATTTCAGGCCGGTCGGAGTACTCTTTAGTGCCGCAGCTACTTTGAGTATGGCATCATTTCTCTTATTCACATAGTCCTAGAAGTTTTGCGAATTTATGTATAGTAAGTCAAAGTGTTTAATCAGGTTGTCATGGGCTAGAAATTTACCGAATTTCTTTCCTTGCTTTATATACCTCAGATTCACAGCTTCCTCATGATACTTAATGTGTATCTTCAGGATTCTATCAGTTGACTGTGGTTTAACATCTTGATCCAAACATAAAATCGTGATAGTGTGCGGAAAGAACATCTTCCTGCGTTTGGCTGCTACCCAGCACTGAATTTGATCCTCCAATACCTTACCTAGATTGGCGTTTTTTCGCTCTAAATCGCATAAAGCAGTAGAGCTTATTCCCTGCTAACTATCTTCGCATTGGTTGACGGGTGATCGCATTTTGGATGAACTTAACCTAGCTCTACAATTCTGGTTTAACACCATCCATTGGAAATGACCATTGATTTTTTCACTTGACGCCTTCTATTCCAATGGTTTCCGTACAATCCTGCAACTACTTCTTCGTTGGCTTCTTAAGTAGCTTTTGACATTCTGCCCCAATGTTTTCAGGAAGTAGAAGAAGTTTTTTTAGGGCCGTAGATCTGCAATCTATGATTTGACCTTCTACACGTGAGAAAATTTTCTTTTCTTTGTTCAGATTTGCATAGAACTGGCGAACCCAGTCTTGCCTTGTGTTTATGGTGGGCATTGCTAGTTGTGCCCAACCCATCGCGCACACCTGGTACAGAGTTGCTTCTGGCAAAAATACGTCGGGCCATCCACGTCCTGCCAAAATCTTTTCCGTGCTAGCGCAATAGAGTTTTGATTCTAGAGCAACTGGATATCCTTCTTCTATGCTTTCTTTCTCCTTTCCTCTATCGAAAGTTCTATTGCCTGAAGCCATTAGTTCTAGAAGGAGAATTTGAAGACAGAGCTTTTGGTTCCAGTGTAAAGAAGGGTGTGGTGATTGATGTCTTCCTCACGCAGGATTTATATAGGCTTTTTTAAGGATTTCGAAAATCCATAAGTCAAGAAAGGAATAATCACAAAAGGTAATTTCAAAATTCTCTACACAGATTTTCAAATCGTACCAATTCTTTCCTAAACTATATAAATAAAGAAAACTAAGGAAATATCTCAAAAGGAAAATTGCATAAATGGAAAATTTTCCTAAAAGAAAAGAATTACTGTAAACTTTTGCACAAAGTAAAAAATATTGAATTTTTGCATTCCAAGAATGCTACTGCACAGGATCTGGGCGAAACCTTGTGCTAATTTCGTCCGGTGCAGTTGTCCTTGCTTTGGCCATTTATATATCTTAGGAGCTATGCCATCTTTGATAGCCTTCTCCTACCTTTCTTCATACTACGCCTTGATGCGCGGTTGTCCAACCCTTATCAGCATTGATAGAATCTGATGTATCGATTTATAGCTCAGTTAAATCGTCCATGTGTTGCTTTCTCAACAAATCAATTACTGCTGTGTATGCTATTTTGATATAAAAACATTGCGAGCAGCCTATGGGTTAGTGCGCTAATATTATTCTCCTGCTTACTAGTTGGTGGTGCATCTCCCATGTTGGTTTGATGCGTAATTTTGATAGTTGGCTCTGCAGGTTCATTACTCACTGTGCTAAGTAGTTGAGGACTTTCATCCTCGTCTTGGCTTTCATCACTGGAAAGTTTCCCAGTGTCAACTTTGGCACTGCCTTCTTTTTCCTTTACAATTTCTTCTATGGCTTCAACTTCCAGGGCGACGAACTTTGTCCAGGCCTCCTCCTGCTGCTAATATCGCATCTTTTGTAATTTGTCTTCTTCAATTGCCTTAATCTCAGCTTCCAGGGCGGCGGCCCTTGCCCAAGCTTCCTCCTACTACTGAAAACGTTTCCTTTGTTCCCTCTCTATTTCTTCTGCGCGCCTCAGAGCTTTGGCCTTTTCTTCTTGTTTGATCATGGCTAGCAGAAAATCTTCCCATGAGAGTTTAGGTTTAGTCTCATAAAAAAATTCTACAGCTACTGCCGCATTAAGTACGTCGGCCCTCAGATATGTTTCCTCTTTACTGGTATTATAGGCTGTGCTTTTCTCTGTGTTTGCCTTCAGAGAGTAATTGTGCTCATGTTTGGGTAGTTGAGGTTCTAGTATTATACCATTGTCCCTCATCCATTTCTTCCGTCGTAGCTATTTTTTTTCTTCTATGGTTGTGCCCACAAAAGATTGCCCATGATTGTACTGAGTCCCCTAGGTTCATGACTCCTAGCTTCCCATGTATGGCTCATGTTGTTGCAATCTTTTAGTGGACCAGATTGATGCTGGAAGATATCGCTATGAGTTCCCCCAAACTGTGACTACTATTCACAATTAGGATATGCTGAATAGAAGTTTGTTGTGTATGTCTCATCCGCATAACCTTTTTGCTGATAAAAATGCGTTTGTTGTAGGTTTACTATTGTTCCATTGCTGATTCGCAGAGTGATAGAATGCCATCCATGACGCTCGTGCTTGTGGTAATGCGATTGGGACTTCTTTCCATGGTTGTTGTACTGTCTTGAATCTTGGTTCCCTTGAAATACAAGTGTTCAAACTTTTTAGCAATAAAAACTACTCCCAAAATAAAAAATTCTAATTCTAACAATCAATCCCCGACAACGGCGCCAAAAACTTGGCTGCGACTATTCAGTGCGGTATAAATAAACTAATGATTAATTCTAAGTGTGAAACTAAGTTCTACACTTCAAATCGCATTAATATGCAAGTATACACAGTCGAGTATGCAGCAAGTGATAAATATTTACATTTATCGTTCTCTACAGGGATTGAGGTTAGATCAAGTACTTCTATCTTGAGAGTTATGCAAAATAAAATACGAATGGTTTTTGAAGTTAGTTTTGTGGTTGTTGCTAACAGTAAGGAAATATGAATGCTAATTCAAGCTAGAATTAAGTATGAATGCAATAAGTAGTGCTGAGAAAATAGTTGCAGAAGATGCTAACAATGCGGAACTAGTTATCAAGTTTCATGCTTCCCTAATCTAAAAAGCAACTTCCGCATTGAATGATTTATGGCAGATCCAGCTACCACTACAACCTCCATACTAACTCAGGGCGACGCAAGCATTAGTACGGTTATCCCTAACACTTCGAATGGTGAAAAGACTTTCACCCAATCCTAACGTAGCATACTCGATCATTCTGTAGTTCCTTCTCTCGAACTCACCGTAGGGTACATACGTGGGTAGCTAATCGACGCATGTATATTAATTAACAACGCAACAGTGTAAAATATGATAACCTACACTCCTATCATGCTTCTACAAATAAATTTTCATCAACAACTCCTATAACGCAGCATAGAAATAAACACAAGTAGAAAGTTAAAATCAGCTAATTTTATTACTACTACTAAATGTTCACAGCTATAGACTACTTCTAAGAAAAACAATAAAAAGTTGGAATTGGTGCGGTTGTGAAGTGTGTAGTTCGCTTGTCATCAGCTTCCACGGACACCACCGGTTGTTTCTCCTTAAGATTGGCTTTTGGCCAAGCGACCAGCTCACTGATCCTCGGCTTCCCTCTTGCTATTTATAGAGATGAATTACTTGGCCAGCAAGCTTGGGTGAGTTGTAAAATCTTTATTAATGCAGGATCTCTTGATTTTCGTCGGGATTTATTTAAATCACGCCAACTTAATTGCTTGATTGATTCTTCATTTGTTTCCTTATTGGCGTGAATATTTGAACTTATTTGTATTGTAGTTTTGCGCTTCCTCGCGCTGATTGTCACCGTTCACACTGAATTGTCCTTCCCATGCTTATGCTTCACATATCCTGCATTGCACATTGATTTAGCATAGTTTATTCAATATTTATGCTAAAACCGCGAAACTGTGCTTATGATGCTAATTTATGAATGTATGCAACTTCTAATAGTTTTTACTCGTAATTTACATTAAAGCCCTATTATTTCCCTTGAACTTTAGAAAAATGTAGAATAGAATAGCCTAAAATGTGATCAATTTGAGAGTTATCACCCGCACAATGCCAGCAACTCGGCGGTCCTTCTACGTAGTGCCCAGCCACGAGCCAGCATTTGTCAGTGCACCGAGCCGTGCCGCATAGTCCACCTAGCCAGCAACATCACGTCGTGTCGTGCTTTGTTCAGGATTTGGGTTATGACGAACTTTGAGTTTTCTTTTGGTCTTCAAAGAGTGCGTTATGTAAACTTTAATCAGGTAAGGATTTCTCACTCGAGTTGTGTGGTGCACACTGTTGATTCTTGTATGTTACTGATGTGAATTATATGTGGTTGATGTTTGTTCGGTGAGACTAAGAATTTTATGTGGTTGATGTTTATTCTGAGAGACTATGAATTGTATGTTGTTGATATTTTTTCTGTGAGGCTATGAATTGAATGAGGTAGTAGTTTTCTTTGTTTAACTCATACTTTTGGATTATAGGGTCATGTGGTGCTAAATTGTATGTCGCTTATTATTATATTTTCTTGTGAAGCATACCAGGATTATGAGGGTCCTAGCATGTTGTTTGTTTGTTATGTACCTATATCTGTAATTCTTTTGACTTGTATGTTCACTTTGAAGACACATCTTAGAGTATCACTAGTCTTGGTCATGTGATGAGTAGTATCTTGTTAGGATGACTATATGTAGCTATTGAGCATGTTTGGTGATAAATTAGGACTGAGCTGATAATTGCTCTTAGTTTAGACTTGTTAGTTGTCATCATCTAGAGGTTGTAGAGGATATGACGTATCGTTGATCTCATTGGTTGGAACCGTTGATGATTGATTCCCGCCTTCGATAGTTGGGAATGTGATGTAACATGCCACCTTCGGCGATGCCTAGTTTATGGCCCGTATGGGTAGGGCCCTAATCATAGTGTACGCTTGTTATAGGAGGGTCTTAGCTTTGGGCCATGGGTGTGAGCAGGCTGACTCGGATCGTTGGTGAGAGCCTCTAGGACCGTGACTCAGTGGACACCTTTTCTTGAGTAGTTAGGCATGTGGACCTGGACCAGATTAGCTTGTGTAGGCCTACACCTGACTGGTTTGCAGCAGCATACAGTGTATGTGTACACGCGTTGTGTGTCGGGTAGATGACTCACTTGGACCGGCGACGTCAGTACACCATTTTTGTGATTAGTAGTTGAGCTTGAGTGTCATGTAACGTATTGCATGACCTGTCGTATTTCATATGCTTAGGCGAGTATTTTGAGGGCCCCACAAGAGAGTTACGTAATGTACTTCATAAATTGGTATGTTTGAGGTTAGGTGAGCATCTTAAAAGCCTCATAAAAAAAAGTTATGTAACGAATCTCATGACCAGTTTTATGTTATGGCTAGTTGAGCTTTAAATATGTATGTGCTAGCATGTTGGATTCTGAATTTATGCATTGTACCCATGTTGAGGAGTTTTTATTGAGTATTCTTTTATACTCACCCTTATTGTGGTTTTTCACCAAGTAATCAAGGACAACTCCGGGATGGTTAGATGGAAGATGCTGAAGTGATCATGGGTGGAGCTTGCTGCATTTACTTTGTTTAGTTGATAGGCTAGTTGTTATTTACTTCCTTTATCTGGCATGCTAGAATAGAGACTCCTGTTATTTCTGTTAAATTAGTTTGTTAACTATTGGGCATGGATGCCATTTTTCCGTTATTTTATTTATTTAAACTTGTTTTAGAATTACTTGTGCCAATGGCTCTTTACTTATTATTAAAATTAAAATGTAACGAGGGTAGTTATGTGGATTTGAATCTGAAATTCAAAAAATTGAGTCAGTATACGGTAGGAATTGTAGTTAGAAATTATGAGTTCTTACACTTTTGACTTTGGAATTTTTGTCCAATTGAGACTTGTCTTGATTGATGATATCAATTGGGATATGGGGGTGTTGTGAGTGATCCCAACCATTATCGTCTTGTATTTTAAGTAAATGTCACTTTCATCCTGATTCCCATTAAACACGATTGTAATCGGTGTGATCTCTATTAACGATTATCGACTCGCTAAAGTTTGCAAATACCACAAAAGTTTTCTGGATGCCTGAATTTTTAGAAGAATTGCACTCTACTCCTTCGCATGTGTCTAGCGAGGATTCTGTTGGACTCGAAGAAATTTTGTTCTTCTTTTAAAAAAAAAAAAGAAAAGTGATGAAAAGACCGTGAATTGATTGAAAAAAATGGAATAATGAATGGTTATGATTATTCTAGAGTTATTTGGTAAACTAACTAACATCAAATAATAGATATTATGATATTTAAGTTTAAATTATTTTATTAAAAGATAACAACCTTTATTTGAAAATATTAAGAAATTTGCTGCTGTTGAAAATATTAAGAAATTCGTTGTTGGCGATATGAAGACACCGGCAATGATGAGTGAAAATGTCACAATGAAGGGTTATGATGAGTCAAAATGGATATGATGAGTGACTACATATTTGGGTTAAATTGTTTATCACTCCTTCTTCATTCCCGGAATAGACACTCATTTTAATTCCAACCAATTTATACATTTAGTAAATAATTTTTTCAAAAGTAGACATTTTGTATCATTCTCCTTTAAAAAATCTTAAAATTAATCCATAAAATAATTTTAAAGTTATTTATTCAATCGCAAAAATGACAAAATGTGAACATATATATTTCTTTTTTTTTTTTTTAGTATGTGAACATATTTCTAAAATTTATAAGAAAAAAACAGTATTATTTTGAGAAAAAGTACCAAAAAAATTATCATAAAAACTAAAAATCATTTAAAATCACTAAATTATATAATAATTCAACTCGAGTAATACTTGGGTTCTTACTAATAATGACCCAAGCCTTTCTTATTCACATTGATATCCACAAATTTAACTCCTTTTTACCTACATTTTCCTAAATCCAAGAAAAAAAAAAAAAAAAAAAACTTGTGGCTATCAATGTTGGTAAGGAGGTTTAGCAAGGACCCAAATATTGTTCATTCAACTTTATTTGAGTAAGCACAAATAGTCCATTAGTTTCCCATTTTGTAGCTCTATTTTTATGTGGAATAGCTTTTATTTTGCAGTAAGACGGAATTGCCCCTGGGCAATAATTCAATTATTATTTCGGAATGAATTTTATATGAGTCGGACTCACTTTATTTACCGCCGCCAACAAAAGTCGGCCACAAGTAATCCAATTATTTCAATCCGTTGATTGAAGTCCATTAATTAATTGATAACTAATTAAACACAATTAATGCATATATACGTTAATGATTGGTGATTAAGATACTGCATCATTTTAATATGATATAAAATATTGCCAATGTCAACATTAGGTCTTCGACAGTTACTTTGAAACATAAAAAGGTGTTCAAGCTAGGTATTATAAGGTATTTCACTCGATGAGATGAAAACAAAAGTTTTTGAGAAAGAGTTTGAGTGTGTTCCTTGTCTTTTACTAATGGATCCTAGACGTTTTTTGTCTTTGAATTGTCCTAATAAATAACATTCTAATGTAGCGTTTGATGAGCATTCCCTATGAAAGAATTTTTGTTTCTCTACCGGTTTTGAAGCTTCGACATGACGTATAATTTAATAATTAAGAAGTTACATATTCAAATTCTTCAATCCCCAAATATTATTGAGTTAAAAAAAGTGTATTGTTCAAATGGAAGATAGAGAAGAAAAACGTAACTCAATCGCTATGACGACCGGTGCTCTAAAAAGGAGGCTTTCTTCCTTCCTTTGATTGTCATCTTCCACTTTTGGAAGAAGAAAATATCTTTTCAGTTTTGTTTTTGGATCATAACTATTAGATAGTGTGGACATTCATCTCAAAACCAATTGGCAATAAAAAGAGTAGTTTACTTACTTTTTAAATATTAGGAGATATTCTCACTTTATCAATGTGAGATTCTCAACATGTCCTCTCAAGATGATGTCTCTTTTGGGCTCACCATTCTTGAATCGGATCTCAATTTTATTTTTATTGGACCGGATACTTGTTCGGTTTTTTTTTTTTTTTTTTTTTTTTTTTTTTTTAAATTTTAAATTTAATTAAATTTATTATTATTATTATTATTATTTTCATTTCCTTACGACTACGCTTAATTAAATTTTAATGGACATTGACTTTTAAAATGCACTTGAGAATCAAAATATTTCATTTATACTTTGAACAAAATTTTGGTGTAGCTTTTCAAGATCTACATGATGAAAGAGATCCTTCCATCCATAAATGATCGTAACTAATTTTTGATGAACAAAGACGAGGGCGTTGAAGAAAAAAAAAAAGCGAGATGTGAACTAATTTTTTATGACCGTAACTAATTTTTGGATATTTGATGTAATTTCTTTTTATACATACTAAATTTCACCCGTAAGAAAATTATAAAATAGAAAGAAAGAAAAATGGGTTACAAAAAGTCAGTAATTTCTATTTTTTTTTTGAAAAAGTTATTTCTAATAATTTGTTTTTGGTTAGTTTCATCACTTTTTCAAAATTGAAGTTTTGTGAAAAGTACATAAATTAAATGTGAACATTTAAAAATACATGAACAAAAATGAAAGAAAATCTAAAGTATTAAAATCAAAGTGATTATTTTAACTAAATATAAAAAGAATAATTGTGTATTACATTCAACACACTACACACATTATTGTTATATAACAACTTAGAGGGCGGTGAGAGCAATTTAGATCATGCCATCTTTATATGTCCATGTATGTGATCTAATTTATGCTACATTTTGTCTCCTTAATCCAAAAAAAAAAAAGACTAAAATGTGAGCATGAAAAGATTAGGTCATGCCATAGTATATCTTAAACTTTTCTCGGGGTGTTTAGAACAAAGAGATTGAAATGGTTATGAGAAGAATTGATCCGATCTTACTCACGTTTATGTTACCAAGAACTATTTTCTCATAATTTCATTTTTTATTCTTACTACTTTTATTTTTCTCATAACTTCTTTTCATATTCTCCTCTAAACTACTTTCTATTATTCTCATAATCACTATTTTATTTTCTCCATAATTATTTTCTTCACTATATACACAAACATATAATGATCATTCACTCTAAACACATAACATTCTCCCCTATAAACATTCATCATCATATTCTGATAGCCAAAACAACCCTAATGAAGATGATGATGTGAACAAACCGCCAACACTTATTCCTGATACAAAGATCATTA
>JBBMKA010027686.1:0-25625 GCA_037833695.1 Sechiopsis laciniata
ACTTACGTTTTGTGATTTCCATCGAATAAGAAATAACACTTGTTTGCTTATTCTCAGCCATATGTCACCAACTTAAACAGGAAAAAAAAACAGCAAGTAACTTGAATAGACAGATCTGAAAAACAGCAGAAATATTACCAGAATCGTCCTTAACGGTCAGATCTGAGAGAAACCGATGTCGAAAAACTAAAAAAAACTGGTTCACAGCCTCGTAGATCACTTTTTTGCGAGAAAACCCACTAGAATCCGTGTGCAAACAAGCATGAACGTGCCTGAACTCGTCCAAACACCTTGACTGCCGCAAACAAGACACCCGAGAACAAAACTTCAAATCTAAAACAAACGACAACCCGAAACTGAAAACAAATTACATAGACGTGTAGAGCATGAAGTCACGATCAAAACCTATACAAGAACGCTCCAATCAGAGGTTGCACGCACCGACACGCACAATTTTTCCTTGCGGTGACAGAAAAACAAGCAGCTGCGCGTCGTCTGACTTCCGGCGGCACGTGCGGCTAGCTCCAATCTCCGATGGTGATGATTTTTAATGGGCTTTGAAGATCGTCTCGAGAGCTTTCCAACGGTATATTGTGTGTCGAAAACGGACGTAAAAAAGCTGATGAAATTGACGTTTTTCGACGAGCGTGCAGTACTGTCTGGAAAACTGCTATTTCCAAAAATTAGAAGAATAAAAAAGTTTATTTGCTCGCGACGGCACCCAAAACTACAAACCCTAATCCCGATCTTTTTTTATAAAAAAAACCTAGGTATGGCTCTGATACCATGTAATCGAGAGCGTTAGATTCAAGAGTCATATTTTATTCAATGAAAGGCAATGCCTTTATATAAGAGTTACAACGGATCTGACGGGCCTAGATTTAATAAAGCAATAAAATATACAAATATACATATACATTTAATCTCTAACACTTAGGAAGATACATTTCAAAGACTTAGGATCAAACTTGGTCCTGTGGGGACGAACATTGCGAACAAAAGATGTACACCTAAAGATCTTAGGTGGAAGATGGAACATTTCCTTAGAAGGATACAAGACTTGGAATGGAATTTCATTTCCCAAAACAGACGACGACATTTGGTTAATAAGAAAGCAAGCAGTAGACACAACATCAACCAAAAAATGTTTCGAAACATTCATTTGTAAAGATAGAGCCCGAGCTATTTCAAGTAGATGTCTGTTCTTGCGTTCGGCCATACCATTCTGAGATGGTGTGTCCGCACAAGACGATTGATGAATAATGCCTTTCTCACTAAGATAGGAACTAAGAATCCCGAAAAATATTCACCCCCATTATCAGTGCGTAAAATTTTGATGGACGCATTAAATTGATTACGAATTTTAGCATTAAAGGCACAAAAATGAGAAAACAACTGAGAACAATTTTTCTTTAAATAAACCCAAGTAAACTGGGAAAATTCATTAACAAAATAGCCAAATCCTGTTTTAGACATAACAGGACTCGGACCCCAAACATCAGAGTGGACTAACTCGAATGGAGCATTAGTTTGTTTATTAATCCTAGGACTAGAACTTAATCTATGAAACTTCGCAAACTGACACAACTCACAATTTAAGGATGACACTTTACTAAATTCTAGAAATAATTTCTTTAAGACAGACAAAGAGGGATGACCCATCCGGCAATGAACCTCGAACAGTGATGTAGAACTTGTACACGCCACAGCTTGGACTGGCTGTTGATCCAAGATGTAGAGACCCCCAGCTTCATGCCCCCTACCAATAATGTTCTTCGTCAAATGATCCTGAAACAAGCAATAACCAGGGAAAAAGGAAACAAAACAATGTAAGTCTAGCGATAGTTGACTGACAGAAATTCGATTATACGAGAATGCAGGTAGACACAATACAGAAGATAATGACAGAGTAGGGGTGAGTGTAATTGATCCTGACCACTTGATGGGAGACAAGGATCCATCAGCCAAGGTAAGGGCAAGAAAATGGACAGATGGCAATGAAGTAGAAAACAAATTTATGTTACCTGTCATATGAGCAATCGCCCCACAGTCAATGACCCACTCTATAGACGATGAAAGAAGACAGTGATTGTTACCTGTTTCAGCAAGGGTTGCAGCAGGCGGGAGTTCTGAGGACGATGGCTACGATGAAGTAGAAGAAACCCGGAGTTTAACAAACTCATCAATAGGCGCTTTCTCATTATACACAAGATGGGCTTTCTGGAGCTTCTGATTTTGATATTGCAATTTTTTGCAATCCCTTTTTAGATGACCTGGTTTCTGACAGTAATAACAAGTCACTTCTCCCCGAGCATCCGAACGCCGGTTGTCACCACTGATATCCTGGCGTCGATCATAACCGAATTTTGATACTGGAGAATTCACATTTCTCTCACCACGGAAGTCACTCCTTCCAAGCAAGGCACTATTCGACTGTTCAATAATATTCACTTCTGTTCGTTGCAGACGGCGAAACACATCATCCAAAGATGGTAGTTCAGTTCCAGACAGGATTTGAGACTTGGCATTCTCATTTTTTGGGCCAAGACCTCGCAGGAAGCTGATGACTTCCATCTTTTCCCTCTGAGCCCGTTGCACCACGATATCAATACTAAAAGGCATGAGAGAATTTAACTCAGCACCATTTCGCTTGTGTTTCGTGTAATAGGCCATCAATGTTTCACCATTTCGATCAACATGAAAATAGGACGAGCAACCATCATATGTCCTCGTAACCTGCTCCTTTCCAGAGTACAGAAATTCCACATATGTCATTAGTTGTTTCACCGTAGTGCAATGGCTTACCAGATCCACGATCTCATCATTCCTCGAGTTCGTAATCTGGTTAACAAGCGTGCATCAACTCGATGCCACCTCTTTTTTCAACCTCTTCTTTAGGCGGATCCCCATCAATGTGTCCTTCTAATTCATTACTCAACAAGTGATTGCGAATCGTCCGATTCCAATCAAGATAATTTGTGCCATTCAACTTACGTTTTGTGATTTCCATCGAATAAGAAATAACACTTGTTTGCATATTCTCAGCCATATGTCACCAACTTAAACAGGAAAAAAAAAACAGCAAGTAACTTGAATAGACAAATCTGCAAAACAACAGAAATATTACCAGAATAGTTCTTAACGGTCAGATCTAAGAGAAACCGATGTCGAAAAACCAAAAACTAATTCACAACCTCGTAGATCACCCTTTTGAGAGAAAACCCACTAGAATCCGTGAGTAAACAAGCCTGAACGCGCCCGAACTCGTCCAAACACCTTGACTGCCGCAAACAGTACACCCAAGAATAAAACTTCAGATCTGAATCAAACGACAACCCGAAACCAAAAACAAATTACATAGACGTGTAGAGCATGAAGTCGCGATCAAACCCATACAAGAACGCTCCGATTGAAGGTTGCACGCGCCGACATGCACAATTTTTCCTTACGGTGACAGAAAAGCAAGCGGCTGCGCGTCGTCTGACTTCTGATGGCGCGTGCGGCCAGCTGTGATTTCTGATTGCGATGATTTTTAATGGGCTTTGAAGATCGTCTCGAGAGCTTTCCAACAGTATATTGTGTGTTGAAAACGAACGTCAAAAGCTGATGAAAACTATTATTTCCAAAAATTAGAAAAAAAATCTATTTTCTCGTAAACGATAACTACAATTCTTTTTCTCAAATGACGGCACCCAAAACTACAAACCCTAATCCTGATCTTTCAAAAAAAAAAACTAGGTATGGCTCTGATACCATGTAATCGAGAGCGTTACACTGAAGAGTTATTCAATGAAAGACAATGCCTTTATATAAGAGTTACAATGAGCCTGACGGGTCTAATGGGCCTAGATCTAATAAAGCAATAAAATATACAAATATACATATACATTTAATCTCTAACAACTGCGATTGACTGCATATGCTTCCGTATGATCTGTTGAATGCTGTAGCATTGTGTACTGAGTGTGCAAATCGATCAGATTGTTAGTTAAAATATTTTAGGCAGTTTCAACAGCGATCAAGTTTTTGACGCCATTGCCAGGGACTGGTGTTTTAAGCAAATTTGTTTAAGTGTTATTTGGAAAGTCGTGCTTACCCATTACAAGTGTTAACACCATTGTGTTGTTATTTCAGGTTTTGAACAGTGCATGAGTGATTTTCCAAAGCTTGAATTCAAATTTGATCTTAAGCCAGAGAAGACGTTTCGCAGAAATCGAAAAGAAGCAAGAGCTAGAATGGCTCATCAACAAGGAAATTATTTGGAGAACGCTCCACACCATGATGCTCAGAACATGGGAGAAAATCCAATTGCAATGCAGAAGCGAATGTCAACAATGCTAATGCTACTAACCCAAATGCTAATCCAAACCAACTGATAGACGAAAAGGATAGCAATTAGAGCTTATGCTGATCGTGCTACACATGGGTTGAATCCTGGAATTGTAAGCCAGATATAAGAGCTAGATCTTTCGAACCAAAACCTGTTATGTTTCAGATGCTGCAGAGAATTGAGCAATTTTATGGCCTTGCATCTGAAGACCCTCATATGCATCTATGGTCGTTTCTTGAAGTCACCAATTCATTTAGGATCCCTGATGTTCTTGAAGACAACTTGCATTTAACATTGTTTCAGTATTCATTACGAGATGGAGCGAAGGCGTGGTTGAACACATTGTCGGCTGGATCAATAGAATCTTGGGATGCTTTAGTAGAGAAAATTTTTATCAAGTATTTCCCGCCAACTAAAAATGCAGATATTCGACATGAAATTACTAGATTTCGACAATATGAAGATGAATCAGTGAGTGAGGCATGGGAACGTTTCAAGGACATGGTGAGAAAATGTCCGCAGAGTGGCATATCGTACTCAGTGCAAATGGAGCAATTCTATAACGGATTAGATCACCCTTCCAATTCTATACTAGAAACATTCAAGATGAACAATAGCCAATGGTCTAAGCCAAGAAGAAGTTTTGCAAAGAAAGGAGGGCAGTTAGAAGTTGATGAAGTGACAGCACTGCGTGCTGAAGTGGCAAGGATGGCAAATGAAATGAAGACTATGTGAATGGAGAATGCTGCCAAGTAGCAGAATGTTGCACCCGTTAATCCAATACAGGCTGAAAGTTGTGCCTATTGCAGTGAGGGACACACATATGAATTTTGTCAACACAACCCTGCCTCAGTTATGTATATGGGAAATGTGAGTAATCAAAGACCAGTGAATAATCCTTATTCAAACACTTACAACCCAGAATGGTGGCAACATCCAAACTTTTCCTGGAGAGGTCAAATGTTGTGAACGTTCAGCAGGGGCAAGCAAAAGTGCATCAACCGCCTGGATTCATAAATCAAAATGCGCAGGGGTATAACAACCAAAATTACCAGAAGCCGAATCCCCATCAACAAGTTCCAGGTACTTCACTAGAAAGTTTGTTTAAAGAATACATTATGAAGACTGATGCGGCTATGCAAAGCCAACAAGCAGCTACGAGAAATTTAGAACTTCAAATGGGCCAGTTAGCATCTGAATTAAGAAATAGACCCTTGGGAAAGCTTCCATCCGATACAGAACCTTCAAGGAGGGATGGGAAGGAGCAAGTGCAATCGATAGCATTGAGAAGTGGAAAGCCGCTGAAGGAAGATCCAAAGATCAAAGCTTATCATGAAAAGAAAGCAATCCTTGATAGAATACCAGAAGAAGAAGACTTAATGGAACCTGATGCTGAAGACATTGAATCAGGGAATGAGAGAGAAGGTGGGAGTAATGCTGAAGATATTACAACTGAGCCTGTGAAGAAACAGCCAGAACAAGCCAAAAGCCAAGTGTGTAATTAGAAAAATCCAAATGGAGCTAAGGTTAGTAGCCAATGTACTCATATCATTCAGCCGGAACGTTCAAAGCATTTACATATCACAAGGAGTTCCAAGTGTTAAAGGGTGTGTGAGTTCAGAAAAAGTCAAAGAAATCTAACAGAATGCTTTGGGTAAACTTAATTGGATCAAGGGATTGAGTAGGGTGTTTTGGAGTCGTAGGCATTAGCGTTTAAAGGGTGCTTAAGTTCTTAGTCGAGCAGGGAAGAAATCGTGGTTAGGATAAGCTTTGTTTTGAAAAGCATGCAAGACTAAAAGTGATAAGCGAATGCTGAGAGCTTTAGTTTATGACGAAAATTTCTAAGGCAGAACCGCAATGCTGAGAGCGCTGGAAATGGATCTTATTGATAGCGTATGCATGTTTGGAGCATTGAAAAAGAATTCTTTGTTAGATGTTAAAGCATTGCTCGGGACGAGCAATGGTTCAAGCCTGGGGGTTTGATAACTCTCAATTAGAGAGTTATTTAGTCCTCTTTTAGGGTGTGTTTATCAAAGAAATCATGCATTATTATCACACTTTAATGCATAGAACAACCTTTTTACAGGAAATTTGTCATAAAGTACAATGCATGTTAGATATGAGCCAAGCATTTAAAAGTTAGAAAAATTTTGAGTTTTTGTGCCAAAAAGGGCAATGTTTGCAGCATTCGTGATAGCAGTTCCAAGAATCCTCATTCTCGCTCAGTACTTTTTATCATTGTAGGTTTCGAATTGCTGGAAGCATTGGACTCATGCCTTATTCAGAAGAGTCAGATAAAAGAAAAGATGAGCCATTTGGAAGCAAGCCAATGCTGCAGCATTTAGTCCAAGGAAAAGCAGTTTCTTGCAAAAGCTGAAATCTCTGCAGAATCGAAAGTGGAGCAGAATGTGTCATATATGGTCGACTACGGTGTGGAAAGCAAGGCACCTTTTGCCCTAGAATCTCAGCCATTGATCTTGGATGATGGAAGGAGTATATAAAGCCATTTTTGGGATGAAATCGTGGGCATCTTTTTTGAAATTTTTGGGGATCGGAGAGCTGCTAGAATCAAGTGGGAGGACAACAATGATCGCAACATTCTATTCTGCATTTCAATATTTTGTTTTTGGACGTTTTCTTTTACTGTTTTTTTGGTAGCTCATAGTGTAGTTTCTCCTGCTTTGTAATAGAGTTTTCTAAACTTGTTGTGTAGCTTAGGAACTTGCTCATAGCTTATTCTCATTTGTTATTACAATTGCAAAGTTTCCTTTTGATTTCGTGCTGTGTCTCTATGTTCTTAGCTTCTGTTTGTTGCATTTTCGATTGAGTACTCACTTTTTCATTGTTGTTTTGTTCTTGCTAAAAGTTTGTGCTACACAATGTTAATAGCATTCGCATCTTCTGTGTTTGTTCTTTCCGTCATGAGCTAAATACATATAGGTGAGGGTTGAGGGGAGAGTGTGTGATATATGCATCTTGGGTGAGCGGGAGATGTTGAACTAAGTCATGGTAGGCATTTTAATTGATAACATGTTTCGACTGATCATCCATTCATGTTTGCTTTTCACTTCATCTTGGAAGAGAGGAGGATTAGATACTTACTACTTGTTACCATTAGTTTCATGTTAAGAACTCTTGCATGTTAAAGAGGGAGGCTAGGAATAGTCACCTCGCTAGTGCACATTTCATTGTTGTTAGCTTCAAATATAGATGCAGAAGTTCGTATTCGAAGAGGATGAATGCATCTTGGAAAAGAGCATTCGATCGCATGTTGTGTGATTGCATGTTAATCACACCCAAAAGACCCTTGACCCGAGCCTATTACCTCATTTGGGATATTTCCTTTTGTCTCCAACATTATCATTTTAGTATTTCGTAGTGATCATTTGTGGTATTCTGTAATTGCTGTTGGTTGTCTGGATGTTAATAGCTTTGCATGAGTTATATTTTAATCGCCAATGTTTACAGCATTATCGTCGCATTTTACATTCAACAATTTTAGTTCTTAGTAGAGTTAGTATAATCACCCACCAACATTTCTTTTACTTTCCTGTACGTGACTTTCAAGTAGCACTTATCTAGATAGTAAACCAGTCCCTGTGGAGAATGACTTTATCTTATCACTTGACTGCGATTGACTGCGTATGCTAGCGTATGATCTGTTGAATGCAGTAGCATTGTGTACTGAGTGAGCAAATCGATCAGATTGTTAGTTAAAATATTTTAGGCAGTTTCAGCAGCGATCAGTCATCCCAATTTTACATATCTATCTAAATTGTTTCCTAATCTCCTTTATATTAAAAATCCCACTTATTTTTCGTGTGAGATTTGTCAAGTTGCAAAGCATACTCGTAACTCCTATCCCCATCTGAATTATAAACCTTCTAGTCCATTCTCTTAAATCCACAGTGACGTATGGGGGCCCTTCTAAAACAAAAAATATCTTTGGAGCACGTTGGTTTGTGTCCTTCATCGATGATTACACACGTATTACGTGGATCTTTCTTATGAAAGAAAAGTCTGAAGTATACCCACTCTTCAAACACTTCAATACCATGATTTAGACACAATACCAAACCAACATTCGTGTCCTCAAAACAGACAATTCGAAGGAATTCTTTAGTTCCCATCTGGGAGACTACTTGTCAACAGAGGGAATTCTCCATATCAACTCTTGTGTTGAAACCCCTCAACAAAATGGGGTAGCTGAACGAAAGAATCGTCACCTTCGCGAAGTCACTTGTTGCCTCATGTTCTTTACTCATGTCCCTAAAATCTATTGGGGTGATGCAATCCTCACAGCCACCTATCTTATCAATCGTATGCCTTTTCGAGTCCTCCAATTTTCCAGTCCACGACAGGTTTTTCTCCAATCTTTTCTTTACCTTTGTATTCCATCTCTTGACTTAGCTCCTAAAGTATTTGGGTGTCGTGCCTTTGTCCATATTCATTCCCAATATCGTAGCAAGTTGGATCCTCGAGCCCATAAATGCATTTTCTTAGGGTACTCACCAACTCAAAAGAGGGTAGAAGTGCTACTCCCCCTAGACAATGCGGGTCTATGTCACATTCTGTGAACAACTTCCATACTACTCCAAACCTGACTCTCAGGGGGAGATGGTGAGTGATAGCCAGTTATGGTCGTCTGTCCTTGAAATGACATCCATACCATCTATCTCCGATGCTACTTCTGTCATACCTAGTTCTTCTATCTCTATTCTTGAACCTGAATCTCTTCCTCCCGAACCGTTATTGTGTCAGGTTGTCAGTTTTCAACTCCTTACCTATACGAGGAGAAACAAACAACAAGTTAAGCAGGAAGATACCAGAGCAGATCAAGTTCTCTGAGAATCCGAACTAGTTCCAAACTCTGAACAATCCATCATTGAGACTAACAATGCGATAGAAGTCAGGGTTGATGATCTGGACCTGCCAATTGCAGTACGAAAAGGAGTTAGAAGTTGAACCATGCATCCTATAGGAAATTACGTAATATATGGAAACTTATCTAAATCCTACCGTGCCTTTGTGTTCACTCTTGGTACTGTACAAGTTCCAACAAGTATTGTTGAAGTATTAAAACATCTTGGCTAGAGGAAAGCTGTACAAGAAGAAATTGGATTGATTACCAAGAAACCTTTGCGCCAGTTGCCAAACTCAACACCATAAGAATTATCTTGTCTTTTGCGATTAATCTCGAATGGGACTAAATTAGCATGAGTTTCATCAAAACGAATGGGGATCTATTAGAAGAGGTTTACATGGAAGTTCCTCCTGGGTATAAAGATGGTCTCAGTCCAACCAAGGTAAAGAAATCTATTCTTTCTTATTTAATACACAATTGATGAAACCGAATATGAGATCTTCTACGTAAGAATCTCAACTACCTAAACTAAAGATAGTTATAAGCTAAAGATAGATAAACAAACTATATTTACAAATGACAAAATTACCCTAACTTTCAACACTTCCCTTCAAGGTGGATTGTATATATTATACAAACCCAGCTTGTTATTCAGATCTCCAAAGTTAGGTCTTGGTAATGGTTAATAAGAATGTCTGCCAGTTGTTGTTTGGTAGGAACATAAATAAGTTGAACAACTTCATTATTAACTTTTTCAGAGATGAAGTGTCGATCAATCTCAAAATGCTTTGTCCTATCACGGTGGACAAGATTCTTGACAATACTCATTGCAGCTTGATTATCGCACATCATTTGAATTGGCGATGAGCAATCTTTTCTCAACTCACTTAGAACTATATTGATCAAGATGTCTTCACACATGCCATGAGCATGTGCTCTGAATTCGGCTTTAGCACTACTTCTTGCAACTACCGATTGTTTTTTACTCCTCCAAGTGATGAGATTACCCCATACAAATGAGCAATAACCTGATGTGAATTTTCTATCGGTAATATCATCTACCCAATCTACATCAGAGTATACTTCAATATTCCTTTTTTTGGTTCTTTTGAATAGTAATTCCTTTCCAGGAGTCATCATCAAATATCTAAGGATTCTATATACTGCTTCCATATGTTCTTCATTCGAGCTATGCATAAACTGACTAATAACACTAATGGAAAATCTAATATCTGGCCGAGTATGAGAAAGATATATAAGGCGCCCGACCAGTCTTTGATATCTCCCTCTATCCACGGGATTGCTTTCATGGTTAAGTCCAAGTTTCTTTTGAGAATTCATAGGAGAGGCTGCTGGTTTACACCCTAGCATACTTGTTTCTTTGAGGAGATCTAACACATACTTCCTCTGAGATAAAACTATTTCTGATTTTGATCGTGCAACTTCCATGCCTAAGAAATATTTGAGATTCCCTAGGTTTTTTACTTTAAATTCTTGAGCTAGGTGTTTATTCAAAGCTTGCAACTCAAATTCATCGTTTCCAGAAAAGATGATATCATCCACATATACTATTAGTAGGGCAAGCGAATTTTCAGACCTTCGTTTGACAAACAAAGTATGATCTGACTGACATTGTGAATATCCAAGGCTGAGAATGAAATTTGAAAATCTACTAAACCAAGCACGAGGGGATTGCTTAAGACCATAAAGAGACTTTTGAAGTTTGCATACCTTAGTTGGATTGAAATTTTCTTGACATCCCAGAGGAATATCCATGCAAACTTCTTCTTCTAGATCCCCATTCAAAAACACATTTCTTATATCTAACTGTTGAAGGCTCCAATCAAGATTAACTGCTAGAGATAAAATAATCCTTACAATGTTGAGTTTAGCAACAGGTGCAAATGTTTCCTGGTGGTCAATCCCATAAGACTAAGCGAATCCCTTAGCAAAAAGTTTGGCCTTCAACCTTTCAATGCTTCCATCTACATTATGTTTTACTGTAAAGATCCATTTACATCCAATAGTTTGCTTTCCACTAGGTAAATCTGTCACTATCCATGTATTATTCTTCTCAAGGGCATCAATTTCTTCTTGCACAGCTTTCCTCCAACCAAGATGTTTCAACGCTTCATCAATATTGGTTGGAATTTGAACATTATCACAAATAGATAGAAAAGCACGATATGACTCAGATAAATTGTCATATGATACATAATTCCCTATTGGATGCATGGTGCAACTTCTGACACCCTTCCTTACTGCAATCGGCAAGTGTAGATCATCAACTTTTGGAACTTCTATCTCGCTATTATCCTCATTTATGGATTGTTCAAAATTAAGAGTCGGTTCGGGCACTTGGAAGACTTGATCTGTTCCAACATCTACTTTCTCAATTTGTTTGTTTCTACTTGAATAAGTGAGAAGTCGTTCACTAGCAATTGGGGACGCTGAAGGTGAGTAAGATATATCAATGGGAAGCTCTAACGGAGCAAGGAGAGTAGTAAATGCGATAGGGTAAAAAATATCGATAGGAAGCTCCATGGGAGCAGGGAGACAAGTAGATGTGGAAGGACTAGGTGGGGAGATAGTGTTTGAGGTAGATGTGGAAAGACTAGGTATGAAGGATGTCGTCTCAAGTATAGAAGACCACAACTGACTGTCACTAACATTATTCAATTGGCTGTCACTAACATTATCCCCTTGACAGGTAGTTTTGGAATAAAATGATACTCGTTCGAAGAACGTGACATCCATAGTGACATAAACTCATTTTATTACAGGAGAGTAACACTTGTACCCCTTTTGAGTAGGTGAATAACCTAAGAAAATGCATTTATGGGCTCGAGGATCCAACTTGCTACGATGTTCAGAATGAATATAGACAAAGGCACTACACCCAAAAACTTTAGGAACTAAATCAAGAGACGAAATTCGAAGATGAGGTAAAGATTGAAGAAAGACTTAACGTGGAGTGGAGAATTTAAGAATACAAAAGGGCATACGATTTATTAGGTATGTGGTAGTGAGAATGGCTTCTCCCCAATAAAATTTAGGAACATGAGTAGAGAACATGAGACATCGAGTGACTTCTAGAAGATGATGATTTTTTCGTTTAGCTACTCCATTTTATTGAGAAGTTTCAACACATGAGCTTATATGAACTATCCCTTCTATTGACCAAGTAATCTCCCAAACATGAACTTAAGAATTCTTTCGTATTGTCTGTTTTAAGGACACGAATTTTAGTTTGATATTGAGTTTGAACCATAGTATTGAAACATTTAAAACAATGGCATACCTCAGACTTCTCTTTCATAAGAAAGATCCATGTAATTCGTGTATGATCATCAATAAAGGAAACAAACCAACGAGCCCCAGAAATATTTTTTTATCTTTGAAGAGCCCCATACGTCGCTATGGATCAATGAGAAATGACTAGATGGTTTATACTGAATAGGTGGATAGAAAGTTCGAGTATGTTTCGCAATTTGATAGATCTCACAGTTGAATAACATAGGATTTTTATTTTGGAAAAGATTTGGAAACAATTTAGTGAGATACATGAAATTTGGATGACCTAAACGATAGTGTAATAGCATAATTTCACTATCGATGTTGGCACTACGAGAAACTTGACTACTACTATTAGAAATGAAGGAGGATAAGAACTAAGAACGAAGACCTGTCTATGATTGCTAGTGAGTCTTGATCATAATTGAGAAGGTAGAATCCAGAACAAAGTTTAGCACAAACAATTGTCTTCTCGATACCCAATCCTGAAAAATACATAAATTTGGATAAAACTTAGTCACACATTTAAGATCATGTGTCAATTTACTTATCGAAAGTAAATTACAATCCAAGTTTGGCACATGTAACACTGAGTTTGAATGGAACCTGTCCCAACAATTTTTTAGTGTGACCCATCTGCAATTTTTACTAAAGAGTTCGAAGTATCGAGTTGATAATTTTGAAATAAAGATAAATTTTCTGTCATATGATCTGATGCTCCAGTGTCTATAATCCAGCATGAGTGTGTCTCCTTTGCTAGTTGTCAATGCACTAGGTGTAGTTTTCTATGCAACCAAGCCAGCTCTCTACAATGTGTGAGTTGTAATATAGGTAGAAGAAGAAAAATCATATCCTCTCGAGATTAAATCAATATTTTTTAGAGAAGACATATTAATGGTTGATCGGTTGATAAATTTCAATGAATTCACTTGTTGCTGGAAAAGAAAACTTTCTAGGATGGAAAAAGAACACACTTGCTGTAAATTATTCACTTGCTAGTGTTGAAAACTCACTAGAAATTAATCCATTTTCCAGAATAAAAAAAATAATTACAAGGTTGTAGGAGAACAAAACCCATGTCAAAGTTGAGGGCTGAAAGAGAACCTCATGGGAGCATGAAGCTGGAAGCTACCGGAGAATGAGGTCCACGGAAGACTGTAACCCACAACAAGAGACTATTGGAAATAGCCAATTGACGATGAAGAGACTATCAGAATACCCAAATAATAGCAGCTTTTTCACCTTATTTTTTGAAGTATGAAACCCAGATATCTATTGTTCGAGTAGGCCGATTGAAAGAGAAGGTTGGAGATGGAATAGATCCAGTGAGTTGACGGTCGAGACAACAAGATGAAAGTTAGGTTTTTAATGAAAGGTTTGTCAGCTCAAAAAGTTTCTCTATGGACTTAAACAATTACCTTGTGCGGGGTTTGGAAGATTTGCCAACTTCGTTCTTAGCCTTGGATATTCACAGTGTCAATCAGATCATACACTGTTTGTCAAAAGAAGGTCTGAAACGTCTCTTGCCCTGTTGATAGTGTATGTGGATGACATCATCCTTTCTAGAAATGATGAGTCTGAGTTGCAAGCGTTGAAAAGACACTTAGCTCAAGAGTTTTAAGTCAAAGATCTCGAAAATCTCAGATATTTTCTAGGTATGGAAGTTGCACGGTCCAAGTCGGGCATAGTTATGTCTAAAAGAAAGTATGTGTTAGATCTTCTTACAAATACAGACATGTTGGGATGTAAACCAGCAACCTCTCCCATGGATCCTCAAAAGAAGTTTGGGCATGACTAGGAAAGCAGTCTTGTGGATAGGGGGAGATACCAAAGGCTGGTAGGATGTCTTATATCTCTCTCTCATACTTGGCCAGATATTGGATTTGCAGTTAGTGTTGTCAGTCAATTTATGCATAGTCCCAATGACGACATATGGAAGCGGTATACATAATCCTGAGATATCTGAAGATGACTCCTGGTAAGGGTTTACTATTTAAAAGAACAGATGAGAGAAATATGGAGGTATACTCAGATGCAGATTGGGCAGGTGATACTATAGACAGAAGATCGACTTCCGATATTGCTCATTTTGTATGGGGCAATCTTGTTACCTGGAGAAGTAAAAAACAACCAGTGGTTGCTAAAAGTAGTGCTGAAGCTGAATATTGAGCCTTGGCTCAGGGCATATGTGAAGGCATCTGGATGAAAAGGGTCCTCAGTGAGTTAGGACAAGAGTGTCCATTGTCGATTCAGATCAGGCAGAAATAAGTATTGCCAAGAACCTTGTCCATCATGATAGGACGAAGCATGTTGAGATTGATCGGCACTTCATTTCTCAAAAAGTTAACAGTGAAGTGATTCAATTTGCCTATGTTCCGACCAAGCAATAGGTGGCAGACATCCTCACTAAACCGTTACCAACACCTAACTTTGAAGACCTGAATAGCAAACTCAGTTTGTATAATATATACAATACAACTTGAGGGGGAGTTTTGCAAAGTTAGTGTTAATTTAGTAATTTGTAAATACTTACATTTGAATTCTTCGTATAGTTAGGTGAGATTTTATAGGAAAAGATCTTGTACTTTGATTTTATTAGGTTAGTATTTGTACGTACGTTGGAATGAAATAAAATAGGAAATCAGAGCTTCTTCAAGCTCTAATAGCTCTATGATCCACGGGGTCGTTACTCATATCTCAGTTCCCCCTCACATTGATTCGGACTCGGAAGATGACGTAAGCGTCAGTAGCATTGATCTTGATGAAGTTAGATCCCTGCCTCCTGAGGAGTTTGTTTCTCCTTCTGATTTAGCTAGCTGATCTAGCTATTTCTCCTTCCGAGCTCCCCCTCTTCGAACGAGCAGTGTGCTCACTTAGTTGAAGTTCCTGAGAAATTTGCTAGCATTGGTAATATTTGTGGTCTACTAAAGGAATGTCGATGTTCTTCTGGTTAGATGTTTCTCTGGGTTGAGGCTGGAAAATCAACAGTAAAATTTCTCAATTTGGCTATCATTTCAGGATATTTGAGCTTTTCTGGTTCGAGCTATTTGCATTTGGTTGTGGTTTGATCTTTTGTTTGTGGTTGTTGCTCAGTTCGTCCTCAGCTTCGAAGATTTGGATATCAATTTTTGCCACTTCCAATATTTGTAGTTCTTGTCTCGTTTTGCATTTTGCGGCCTATTCTTGAGGATCGATATTTTCAGCTTGAAGCTCCTTGTTCTTTTTCGCGTTTAATTAATCTTTTTGTGCCATTTCGTGGTTTTGTTTTTCTTTCAATTCTTTCTCTTGTATTAGTTTTTCTGCTTTGTTTCTTAGTTCTTTGCATCTTGTTTTTTTATTATTTTCTTCCCTCTTTTAGAGGTTTAAACTGTCTTTAACTCCCTCGGGAGTTGTATCTGAAGCTTTGCTTCTTTTCATTTACTTAATAAAATTTTTGTTTTCTGTTTCAAAAAAAAAAAAAAAAAGCTTAGGGTTAATAACAACAAACCATGTTGCTATTAGCAAGCCTGCCAACTGCCTAGAACCAGCACGTTGAAAAGTTATTCCTTCACCCAGTGTTTTTCCTATCATATCCAACCACCATTGGCCAAGAGAACTCCCCTCAAGTCCCACCTGCATTTAGGAGGAAACATAAAAGAAGTTAAGGAAAAAAGAAATTAAGGTAAATGTAATTCCATTTTTAAACAAATTGACAAACTACTTTTTTTTGTTCTATTTTAACAAAAAAAAAAAAACACTTTTCATTAATAATCATGTCGAAGTTAATTGTATATGTGTATTCCCTATATAAGGCAGTGCCTCATTGAATAAAATGAGAACGACTATTCAGTCCCAATATCGTTTTCATGGTATTAGAGCTATTTTGGTTTTTCCAAAATTAGAGTTTGGAGTTCACATCTTGAAGTCTTTCGATTTGTGGTTCTGCCGTCAAGAGTAGTCGTTAGAAGTCAGGTTCGCCAGTCAGTCGTAAAAAAATTTTGGAGTTTGTTTTCGACGAAACTTACACCATAACACTCAGAAGGAGCCAATCTACACAGTCGTACAAGTTTCGTCGCGAAACGACAAGCGATTCAAGCTCACGCGTCAAAAACGTTTTTTCGTCGCCAAGAACGAGTGGGTGGCTTGTTCGGCACGAATTCGGTTGGTTTCTGTCAATGCTGACCTCCTCTACGTGTTTGTCAAAAAAAAATTCGATCCAACACCCCAGGTGCTCAAGATCTGACATTTTCTGTTTAGTTTGGTGTTCAAAAAAATTTTTGTGGCCTTTTCTCGTGACGACATGCTCTACCAGACTGTGGAATCATATTTTTATTTCTGACCTTTGTTTGTCTCAAGTCTGGCTGTTGAGGCTTTTTCGAGTACTTTCGTTCTATGTTTCTATTGAGTTTAGATCTGTTTTCTTTAATTTTGTTTGGTTGATAATTTATGGCAGAAACTAAGCAAACTGTGATTTCTCATCCGATAAAAATTTCGAAGCGTAAGTTAAAGGCTCAAACTACCTTGATTGGAGTCAAACAATTAAGTTTCATCTATTGAGTAATGAATTGGAGGGTCATATCGAGAGATCCACCTAAAGATGACATGGAGAAAAAACAATGGAAGCGTAATGATGCACAGTTGTACAACCAAATTACGAACTCCATGAAGGATGATGTAGTGGACCTGATCAACCATTGCTATACGGTGAAAAAGCTCTGGAAGTTCTTGGAATTCTTGTATTCAGGAAAGGAACAAGTCACCAACAAATATGATGTTTGCATGTCCTATTTCCATGCAGAGCGGAATGGAGAGTCCCTCTTGGCCTATTACACGAGGCACAAGAAGAATGGTGTCGAATTAAATTCTCACATGCCTTTTATTGCCGATATCAAAGTACAACCTATTACACGAGGCACAAGAAGAATGGTGTTGAATTAAATTCTCTCATGCCTTTTATTGCCAATATCAAAGTACATCAAGCTCAGAGAGAAACGAAGGGGCTTATCAACTTTCTCAAGGGCCTCGATATGGAACAAGCTGGGCATGATACACATATTTGCTCCAGCTTGAGGGAGAGTGCAGTGCCTCATTAAATAAAATGAGAACGACTATTCAGTCCCAATATCGTTTTCAAATCAAATAGACAAACCAGTTAAGCTATTCTGAGGCCAAGTTGTTATTATATGTACTAAATAATGATGATCTTTATCTTCATTTGTATGGGAAGGACCTGTAGTCTTGCGCTCTTGCATAATCTTGTATTTAGGCTACAAAAAGGAAACATCATCGTCTATATCCTACTTAGTACTCATCAGATTACTACGAAAAGAATCTTAGTACTAAAGGGCGCAATTGTACAACCTACATAACAATCATGTTCAAGTATGGTCGTACTACTGAAAGAATTTTTTGTTTTACTTTTGTTGCCCTTATTGGGCTGTGGTAATTTTGAGCTAGCTTGTCTCTTCTTTAAGAAAAATAAGAAAATATATTTTTAAATTAGTTGCTAGTTATTTTTTAGTCAAATCAATTATTTTAAACAAAGGCCTCAGGAGGGATTCTATCATATGGAAGCTGAACCATCTAATATTTCCACCATATTTCTTTTTACTCCTTCCTTGATTCAAATTTCTAAGAAGGGTTTGGATGAATTACTACTACATGTATGTTGTATACCATTGCATATCTATACAACAATCACGTTTATATAAGCCTGTCTTTTTCGGCAAGATCATAGTTATAGAAGTCTGTCAAAAACTTGTCATTGACACGCGTGAAAGAATTCTTGCTTGCTTCAAGAACTTATGATGAAGAAAACTATTAGAAAGTGTAAACCTGGAACCAAATAATGGAAATTGGATTATCCTTTAAACGTTAAACCATGGGTCTTTATGTTTAACATATACTCATGCATCTTTTGATATTAATTAAATTTCTCTACAAATTTTGTATTGTAAAAAAAAAAAACTAAATTCCCCTACAGATGTAGAAATTTAAATATTAAAAAAATCCATTTTTCTAATTTTTCGATAGCTCACTTGATTCATTACTGTTTTTAACTATTTTGAAAGTTTTTTTTTTTTTTACCATAATAAATTTTTATTGATTAATTAAATAGATCTGTTGAGTTCAATAATTATTAGAGAAAATACTCGATTAGATAATGTAATATTTTTAATGATTGTACACTTGTAAAATCACCATCATAGATGGGAAGAATCCAAAATAGACAGAAGTTCAGGACATTGCATTTTTGGTAGATGTACTTCAGTTTCCTGGAAGAGTGCGGAAGAGTAAGAAACAAAATGAGATGAAACACACATGAAAATATGCTAAAATATGGTGTCACAAACAGGAAAAAAGGAAACTAGCAGTCACCTCTGCTTTCCCCCTACAAATCTGGGTTAAGATACTTGATTCTTTGGGTTTCTCCTAGTGTTTTCACAAACACACACAGTAATGAACTTCTTTATGGTTCTGTTTTTAATTTGAAAGCCAAGGTTCCGTGGTTCTCTATGGTTAAATAAATCCTTTCAAGCGTGTGGTAAATAAATAAGGATTTAATAGTGGGTGGTGTTAGAGTTTATGAGTTTTCTAGTTTGTCCTTTTTAGTAATATCACATTCCTATTTAGGGTTTTCACTCCCTCTTCATTAGTTGAATAGAAGGTTTTCTATTCTTCTCCATTATTGTTTACATGGTATGAGAGTTTTAGGATTTAGAAAATCTCACCACTTACTAGCTACCGTCATCGCCACGCCGCGGCCGCCGCCTCTTGCCGGCGTGTGAGGGCGAGCGATGGTTGATTCCAGGCCAATTTATTTTTTGAGTTTTTTCTCCTTTCAAGATTTCCAACATCTATGCAATCGATTTTCTGTTTCTGGAATTTTCATGATTTAGTTTAACTTTGGTTCGAATTTGGTGCTGACGGTCTCTTTTGTTGATGCCTTAGTTGGATAAATATACTAATTTGCTAGTTGGTTGTTGGATTTCCCCTTTAATTTGGATTTAATTTCTGAACAATCGGCGGTGAATCGATTTTGTAGTCTTCAAAAGCTTGTGATTGGCTAAAGTGATTTTGTTAGATCGTTTTTTAGAGAATCAAGAGCTCCAACATTATTTTGAGATTTCAGCAATTTATTAGCGTTTATTGGCCAAATTGAGTCGGCAATTTGAGGTTGAAATTTTCATTTCAACATTTGTGGAGTAGCGTGAATTGGTTGAGATTTGGTATTTCCAAATCAACTTCGAATTTTGGCATTCTTTATTGCAGCTTGTGAAAAAAATTTCTAGATAAGATTTGAAATGCTGGAATTTAGTCAACAATTATGGCTGTATTGAAATGATTTTGAAATTACAGCTTGAGTTTTGCAATTTCAAATCAATTTGATTGGATGAAACTTCAGCGTGGGTTTAAACATTTGGAAATCCATTTTTTTTCAAGCAGCTATTTCAGCGTGAATTTGCATTTACCGGCGAGATTTTAGTCGTAAAGTGTGAATTTGCAATTTGGAGTTCTTTCATGCCAGCGTGAAATCAATTGAAGCTTTAGCCGTGAAATTTGGATTTCAATTTGGGCATTCATTTTTTAATTTCCAATTTCCAATTCCAGCTGATGCAATTCAGTTTCAATTTGAATTGAAATTTTCAGATTTAACTCAGATTATTGGTGAAGTTATCTATGGCTGGGTTGTCTTTTAGATTTGTGTCTGCTAATATCAGTGTTGGCACAGCTAACATGAGTTGTTGTCTACTTTCATCTTCCACCAAATGGGTCATCGACTTTGGTGCTACTAGCCATATGACAAGTAACCCACATTTATTTTTTACTAGTTTATCTATCGCGCCTACGGTAGATGTTACATTAGCAGATGGATCGAAATGCCCCTATTCTTGGGTCTGGTACTATTAGTCTCACTTCGTCTTTGTCTTAACAGATTGTCCTCCATTTACCTCAATTGTCCTATAATTTAATCTCTATTAGCCAGCTTACTCACGATCTTAACTGTTATATTTCGTTCTTTCCTGGCTACTGCTTGTTTCAGGATTTGGATACGAAGGCGATTATTAGGAAGGGACATGAATCTGGAGGTCTATATGTTTACGAGAGTCAAGTTTCAAAACAAGTTGCCTGCTCGGGTATTGGTTTACCTATCGATGTCCATTGTCGTCTAGGTTATCCATCTCTTGCAGTGTTGAGGAAGGTGTATCCTCAGCTAACAATTTGTTGTCTTTAAATTGTGATTCATGTCAGTATGCCTAATTTCATCGTAATAGTCTTAGTCCTCGAATAGACAAACGAGCGAGTTTGCCTTTTGAGTTAGTTCATTCGGACATTTGGGTCCATGTCCTGTTGTGTCTAGAACAAGATTTTGGTATTCTGTGTCATTTGTTGATGACCATTCACGTATGACGTGGTTATATTGTATGAAAAATCGGTCTGAGTTGTCGACTCACTTCTGTAACTTTTATGCAGAAATTCGTATTCAATTTAGAGTGTCAAGTGACAATGCGGGTGAATACTTTTCGAAGACGAATACTCCATATCTGTCTAAACATGGCATTCTTCATCAGTCATCGTGTGCTGACACTCCGTCTCAAAATGGAGTGGCAGAGCGTAAAAATAGGCATCTTCTAAAACAGCCAGCGCATTATCTTTCCAAATGCATTTTCCCAAGCATTTTTGGGTTGATGCTATCTCGATTGCGTGTTTGTTTTATCAATCGGATGTCGTCGTTTGTTCTTCAAGGTCAAAGTCAATGTCAGATCCTCTTTCCAAGTGAAGGTTTCTTATGGGGCCGAGATTTTTTTGGTGTGTACGTGTTTTGTTCGGGATGTTTGTCCATATTTAACAAAATTAGATCCAAAGTCATTGAGATGCAACTTCTTAGGGTATTCTCGCGTGCAGAAGGGTAATCGTTGTTTTTGTCCTAGCTTGAATCGATATATTGTATCTTGAGATGTCACGTTCTTTGAAGATACCCTTTCACTCCATCGTTGTCCACTCCGAGTCAGGGGGAGGAGGATGATCTTGTAGTGAATTCTTCGTCCCTGCCTGGTCTGTTACCACCTAGTTTGTCTGAGTCGCACTTTGTCCCTTCCCCTATTACTCAGGTAGACTCGAGAAAGCGAACGCCTCCAGATTGTCCAGTTCCTGTTAATACTTCGTCATCTGATCCTGGACGAAGTGATGATCTTTCTATTGCCCTTCGTAAAGGAAAACGTACTTGCATTTACCTGATTTCTTCTCGTGTCTCTTATGCAAACTTGTTAACTTCAACAACTTCTTTCATTTCAAGTCTTGATTCAGTCTCAATTCCAAAAACAGTTCGTGAAGCTTTATCCCACTCTTGTTAGCGGGATGCAATGATGGACGAGATTCATGCCTTAGATAGCAATGGTACATGGCAGCTTGTTCCTCTTCCTGCTGGCAAGAAGGTTGTTGGATGTAAATAGGTGTTTGTAGTTAAGGTTAACCCTGATGGGTCTGTCGCTCGCTTAAAGGCTCGACTTGTTGCTAAAGGTTATGCTCAGACGTATGGAGTTGATTATTTTTATACGTTCTCTCTTATTGCTAAGCTTACCTCTGTCAAGTTATTCATCTCTATGGCAGCTTCTCACGATTGGCCTTTCCACCTAGGTTTGTTGCTCAAGGGGAGAGACGTAAAGTATACCATCTTCAGAAATCTGTGTATTGGTTAAAGCAAAGTCCACGCACTTGGTTTGGAAAGTTTAGTTAAGCAGCTGAGCAATTTGGAATGACGAAGAGTAAATTAGACCATTGTGTCTTCTACCGTCAATCCACAAATGATGTTATCTTATTGGTTGTCTATGTTGATGACATTGTGATTACTAGAAGTGATACGTCTGGTATATTATCCCTCAAATTGTTTCTTCATGATCAGTTACATTGTGATTACTAGAAGTGATACGTCTGGTATATTATCCCTCAAATTGTTTCTTCATGATCAGTTACATACTAAAGACTTAGGTTTGCTTAAATATTTCTTAGGTATTGAAGTTTGGAGAAATAAGGAGGGAGTCTTCCTATCACAGAAAAAATATGTGCTTGATTTAATATAAGAAACAGGAAAATTGGGAGTCAAGTCGTGCAATACTCCAATGGTGCCTAGTGCACAGTTTACCAAGGAGAGAGTCATTTGAAGATTGAGAGGTATAGGAGGTTAGTGGAAAAGCTAAATTTTCTTACAGTAACAAGACCAGACGTAGCTTATTCAGTAAGCATTGTGAGTCATTTCATGACTTTTCCTACTATGGATCATTGGACAGCAGTACAACAGATTTGTGTTACTAGAAGGCTGCGCTTGGACGTGGGATCTTTTATAAAAATTATGGTCATAGGAGGGTGGTATGTTTTTCAGATGCTGATTGGGAAGGAAGAGATGATAGAAGGTCCACTTTTGGATACTGTTTGTTTGCGGGAGGAAACCTAGTTTCATGGAAGAGTAAGAAACAAAAGTGATCTCACGAATCTCAAGTGTTGAATCAGAATATAGAGCTATGTCAATAGGCAGTATGTGAAGTAATGTGGATACATCAACTCATGGCTAAGTAAGAGTTCATAGTTCCTACTCCGATCAAATTATGGTGTGCCAATCATGCTGCTATTCATATCACTTCAAATCCAGTGTTTCAGGAGAGAAATAAACATATCGAGATTGATTGTCATTTTGTTCATGAGAAAATACATCAAGAGTTGGTGCCTACTCGTATGTCAAAATAGGCGATCAGATATGAGATATCTTTACAAAAGCATTGAGTGGGGTTCGAGTGGATTATCTTTGTAACAAGCTGGACATGATTAACATATATGCTCTAACTTGAGGGGGAGTGTTAGAGTTTATGAGTTTTCTAGTTTGTCCTTTTTAGTAATTTCACATTCCTAGTTAGGGTTTCCTTGGAGTATCTATATATTTTTTTTTTTTGAAAAAGGCAACAAACTTTTCATTAAGAAGGTGAAAAGAAGCAAAAGCTCTTGGATACAAAATCCATGAAGGATGAAAGAAACAGCAAGAAACAAAACAGTAAGGTCTAAAACAGAGAGACCAAAAGATAAAAACCAAAGAAAGGAAAACAGAGCAATGTAAAGAGGAAAGTTATAAGAATGCTTCCCAATCAATCACAATGTCTTGAATGAGATAGGAAACAAAAGCCTTCAAGAGAAAGCACCAAGATGAAGCCTTGATTTTGGCTAGCTCGAATCTGAAATTCTAGGAGAGGGGAGAATCTTCAAAGATACGTTGGTTTCTTTCCCACCAGATTTCATAAAGGATTGCCTTGACCGCATTAATCTAGAGAAGCCGAGCATGACAATTCAAACTTGGTCCAATGAGGAGGCTTGAAACATTTGATCTAGTGTCGCTCGAAAGGACCCAACTCATCTTGAAAATCTCAAACAATTTGAACCAACAAGCAGCTCTCGAAAACTTGCAAAGAAACAGAAGATGGATAGAAGATTCTGATTTCTCAAAGCACAAAGGACAGACCAATGGCATCAAAGTAGATTTGGAAAGCTTTCTTTGCAAAGAATCAGCCGTATTGAGACTTCCAAAACGGAGAACCCAAACAAAGATGCTAATTTTCTTAGGACTCTTTGATTTCCAAAGACATTTGAACAAGGAATGCTCAATAGACTCTGATACATCAAGGACTTTAACCATAGATTTTATTGAGAAACAACCACTACTCTCAAGAGTCCAAAGCTTTCTATCCTCCCTTGGAATTGTAGCATAGGATGAAATGGCAGAGAGAAGATCTTCGAAATCTCGGGATTCTGCATCAGTTACTAATCTTCTAAAAGAAAAGCTCCAGGAGCTAGTTGAAGAGTCCCAAAAATCAGCAACAGAACCTTCACTAGAATTAGATATAGCGAAAAGTCTTGGAAAAGCTTCCTTGAGAGCCAAGTTAGGCACCCAAGCGTCGTGCCAAAAAGAAATTCTTCGACCATTTCCAAGTTGTAGCTTTGCAAAGTCCCCGTGATTCAACCATGGTTTTGATATATTATGCCAAGGACTTTTCAAGCTTGAGCGGGATTTCAAGGAAGTGTGCCAACCAAAATGTGATTCACCATGAATACTTGCAATTACCCTTCGCCCAAGTGCTTCAGGCTCATTCATAAATCTCCAACCCCATTTGATTAAAAGTGCAGCATTTTTGTTCTTGATTGAACCAATACCAAGGCCCCCACATGGCTTAGTCAGGACCAAGGACCTCCATCTTACTAAGTGATTGAGATGGTTGCTATTATTGTCTTCCCAAAAGAAGTTGCAAATCAATCTTTCAAAAGCAATGTGAGCAGAAGATGGCATGAGAAAAAGGGACATGTAGTATATGGGAATATTTGCCAAAACCGTATTGCAAAGTGTAAGCTTGCCCCCTCTAGATAAGGAGTATTTCGACCATCTTTCTAACTTTATCTCAACTTTGTCAATAACAGGCTGCCAGAAAGCCAAAGATTTGGGATGACCACCTAGTGGGAGACCAAGGTATATGAAGGGAAGCTTTTCCATCTTACAATTTAGCTTAGAAGCAAGGGCAGAAACTTTATCTTCATCAATAATCACTCCACACAAGGCTGATTTTCCTCAGTTGATTTTTAATGCTGAGCACCATTCAAAGAGTTCTATGAGCTTAACCAAGGCTTCAATCATATTGTCATCATCCTTGCAAAAAATCAAGATATCGTCTGCAAACTGCAACAAAGGAACATGAATTCTATCTTTTCCAGCCTTGAAGCCTTCAAAAGTTCCTCTAGAATGCGCATCCTCAATCATGGAGCTGAAAACCTCACTAACTAAAAGAAATAGAAAAGGAGAGAGAAGGTCCCCGTGCCTAAGACCTCTTGAAGCAAAAATTCTGCCCTTTGGTTGGCCATTAATGAGGACCGAGAATTTAGTACCATAGATGCAACCAATAATCCAGCCAATCCACTTGGGATGGAAGCCTTTCAATCTCATCCCAATCAACACTGTCGAAAGCTTTCTCCAAATCCAGTTTTAAAATCCAACCAGATTTCTTCTTAACTCTATAATCTTCCACAATCTCATTGGCTATAAGAATAGTGTGCAAAATAAAAAGAGAGGAATATTTTTCTATATTATTCATTGATAATAGGTGTTTCTTAAATAGAGAAACCCTT
>JBBMKA010027717.1:0-25622 GCA_037833695.1 Sechiopsis laciniata
ATATTAGATTTAGTTGTTAGATTTGGTAAGTGGTTGGGAGTGAATCCAAAATTAAACAAACTAAATAGAAATAAATACATAATTGTAGGGGTATAAAAGTATATTACAATTTAATTAATCAATTAATTAATTTCAGAAAATCACTTTTAGGCATTAATTTAAAGTCTAAATAAATGTAGTCATTTGTTTAGTAAATTCTCTAAATTTAGTCATTTTCCTAATTCACCCTAATAAATATTATCTTTGTGTTAGTGTTGTTGGGTTTATTCACATATGTGAAGGCCCAATTCTAAAGCCCATTAGGGCTTGTATTTAAAGTGAAAAAGTTTCACTTTTGGTTTTACGGTGAGAATTATGAGAGAAAAGAGAAAGATGGAAGAAAAAGAGAAAAGAAAACTAGAGAGAAAAAGAGTTTTGCCCAGGTTCAGTTTTTTTGCATTTTCAAGACCAACTCACCGTTGGATCGAGCTGAAATTTTGACACGATGGTCTTCGATCTAAACAGTGGAGATCAGATTTGGAGGTATTTAAAGGCAGATTCTAGAGGGTGATTCAGTTCTGCAATTTATGAGATTTTTCTATTTGTTGCTCTTTAGTTTAGGGTCGTTTATTGTCGAGATAGTTTATCTTGAGTTATTATATGTTGTATACCTTTAGTTGTGACTAGGGGGAACTCGTTGTAGCTCATTATTGATTATAGTGGAGATTTTGACTTCAGTCCGTGGTTTTTTACTCCTCGCATTGAGAAGGTTTTTCCACGTTAAATTGTTGTGTGTTATACTTGATATTTATCTACCATATTTATGCTTGCCGATTTTCATTAGGAATACAAGAGGGAAATAGTTGATCCTAATAGAATAGTATTTATTTCCAAGAAGTGGTATCAGAGCTCCATGGTTAAGTTTATTTAGAGGCCTTGTGTTAAATATGGAAAAGATTCATAGTGGTGGTAGAACGGTCACTTTGAATGGTTCAAATTATCAAGTATAGAAAAGAAAAATTGAAGATATTTTATATGTGCATGATTTATATCTTCCCGTATTTTCTTTTGAGAAGCCAGATGATAAATCCGATTTAGAATGGGACTTATGTCATAGGAAAGTATGTGGCATGATTAGACTTTGGGTAGAAGAAAATATTCTAAATCATATTGGTGAAGAAAATCATGCATGGTCTATGTGGAACAAGCTTGAGTCTTTGAATGCCCCGAAACTAGTAATAATAAACTATTTTTTTATCAAGCAAATGATGGCGTTAAAGTATCAAGAAGGAACATCTATGTTAGATCACTTGAATATATTCCAAGGTATAATTAATCAGCTAGCAGGAATGAGTATCAAGTTTGATGAAGAGAAACATGGGTTATGGCTTCTTGGTTTGTTACCAGATTCATGGGAGACATTTAGAACTTCCTTGTCGAACTCAACCCCAAATGGTGTACTCAGTATGGACTTGGTAAAAAGCAGTGTATGTAATTAGGGGTGAACATGAGTTGGGTTGGGTTGAGAGGGGTTTTCAACCTAACCCAAATTTTCGTGTTGGTCATTTTTTCAACCCAACCTAACCCTATAATTTTCGGATTGGGTTCGATTGGGTCATCGAGTCCAATAATAAATTATAAATATAAATATCTTTTTATCAAATTAGTCCTACATTATACATAAACAAAATACAATCTCCCATCAAGGTAATGAAATGAATATAAATATACAATTATGGTTCATATAGAAGATTCCAACTATAAAACATAAAATAAATAGATAATTAAAATAACAAAAATAGATGACATAATTCGACTTCTATAAAACAAATATATAATTAAAACCAACAAAGATATTTTACATAATTTCACTATATATTTTATCATGATATATAAATTATAAAGATTTGAAAAATATTAAAGAATATAGGAAATAAAAAGTCTAACAATAATAATTAAATAAAACAAATATATGCATATAGTTATAAGTAAAATATATATACATATATATCTTAAATTAAATAATAATTTTGGGTTGGTCGAGTTGGGTTGGGTTAATTTTAGGTCAACCCTTGACTCAATTCAACTCATGAACATTTTATGATTTTGAACCCAACCTAACCCAAAAATGTTTTTAACCCAACCCAACCAGTCAAATTGGGTTGGATTGGTTCGAGTTATTCGGGTTTTGGGTTGTTTGAACACCCCTATATGTAACGAAGAGATGAGAAGAAATTCATAGAGTTCTTCTTCACAGTTTGTTGTTCTTATTACTGAAAGAAAGGGAAGAGTACGAGAAAAGGTCCGAAAAATAGAGACAGAGACAGAAGCATAAGTAAAAGTGGTCGGTTTTCTAATGTTGAATGTTTTCATTGTGGCTTGAAAGATCATATAAAAAAGCATTGCAGAAAATTGAAGAGAGAAAATAAAGCTGATAAAAGTAAGGAATACAATACGAACAACAGACACGAACACTATAATCAGTGTCGTATAGCAACGACCATGCTAAGTAAAACAATACACTACAAATAATGAGATTAATCGATTAAAGAAAACAAAAAACATAAAAATGACTCACTTTTCATTCAGATTAGAATCGTTGGAATAACCAGAAATAGTCTGCAACTCCAATTTCTTAGCAACTTGCAAAGCCTATACAACAAAATCAAGTATAAGAGACAAGAAAATTAATAAACTAACTAAATTACACTAAGGAAACAAAATGTAAGTCTAGACCTTTTTCTGTGCTTTTTTTGCCATGTATTCGTTAATTTCCTCTTCAGTAACTTTCCTTGCTCCATCATTATTGTTATTGGTAAAATATTTTCCAGGCACAAAAATCCGCAAAACCTTAAGAAAAGGATATTGAAGTACTTTTCTCGATAAAGATGAAGGAAGAGACCGATTCTAGAGAGTCGATCCCCTAGAAGTTAGTGAGACCCAAAGAGAGACGAAAGAAACCGACCCCCGAGGGTCGACCAAAGGGAGACTGACTCCCCGAGGGGCGGCCCATAGAAGAACCGACCCCCTAAGGGTCAGCCAAAGAGGGACTGACCGCCTGAGGGGTCTGCTCGAGAATGAGACGACCCTCAGCCAAAGAGAGACCGACCCCTAGGGGTCTGTCCTCATGCACACCGACCTCCTAAGGGGTCGAACAAGGGAAGACTGACCCTCTGAAGGGTCGAGCCAATGATAAACGACCCCTGAGGGTCGACCAAAGAGAACTCTGACCCCCTTGGAGGTCGATTTCAGTCGTTTCTGTAAATAACAACAGACGAATAAAAAAAATAAATAACACAATCACGCAAGCTTTCGCTTCGTGGCTGGAGAGACAAAGTACTCACAAATTCTATACAAATACTTTTCTTTATTCCTCTTTTACTTTCTCAATATCTTTCTCTCTTGCTGGCTCTACCTTTACTCTCGCAGTTGCTCTATCTATCACAATGGAATGAGCATTCTATTTATAGCCTATTACAATACTTGGTCTCCAAGGCTCTTACAATTTCTTAAGCATATTTGGCTTTATATTTACCAAAAACGTTTTCCATTAATTCTTAAATTAAGAATCCACTAATTCCTTAATTAACCCCTTAATTGTAGACATTTATTTTTTAATTATAGCCATTAAAAATAAAATTTAAGTTTATTTTAACAAAACTCCTCCATAAAATTAAATACTTCTGCCATCCGTCATGCCAATTATCTTCTTCAATTTGTCGAATAAAACCTTTGGTAACGGTTTTGTGAAAATATCTGCATCTTGATCTTGACTCGTCACATGCAGCAATTCTACGCTTCTTTCCTTCACATGATCTCGAAATAAATGAAAGCAAACATTAATATGTTTGCTTCTTTCATAATTTACTGAATTCTTTGCTAACTCAATTGCTGATCTATTGTCAATTTGAATAAATGTTGCACCAAGTTGCTTTAACTCCATCTTGCTTAACAAATTTCTCAGCCATATCGCTTGACATACGCATTAAGAAGCTGCAATACATTCAGCTTTGCATGTCGAAAGCATCACGATCGGTTGTTTCTTTAACAGCCGAGTAAATGATGTGTTGTCCATAAAGAATGTGTATCCGAAGTGTTTTTCTGATCGTCTATGTCTCCGCATCAATTGTTGTCGGAGTAACCAACTAACTTGAAATCTTCCCCTTTCGAATAAAACATCCCTAGTGACACTGTACATTGGATGTATCGTAGAATTCGCTTCAATGCCTTCTAATGAGAATAAATTGGCTCCTTCATGAATCGACTTACAATGTAGATACTTTGTAAGAACCCGACTCTAAAACAGCCCTAAAAGTAGTTCTTACTCAGCATGCATGAATTTAAAACCATTCAGATAGATGTAAAACATGAAAGGAACTTAAACATTTCCAAAAGAGTAAGTAGTTCAAACATAAATATTATCCAAAACAAGTTAAAGCCTAGATTTATTAAAACATGTTCAAAACATAAACCGTAAAAAGAAAAGGGAACTCAGTTCCTGACTACATGCTGAAACAAATGACAATAAACAAATAAACTGGACAGCGAACTCCCATGATCCATCAGCTCCTCCTCTAGCCGTCCCGGTGCTGTCCCAAGTTACCTAGTGGAAAACCACAGAAATAAGGATGAGTACAAAGGCACTCAGTAAGAACCCCCAGCAGGGGTACAGTACGCAAGTCACATCATCTAGCATCCTAGCATACAAGCAAGCCAAACAACCCAATAGGCAGTCTCACAACGAATCAAATGACAATATTCTCAAACCTCGAGAGTCTCTAACTCTCGGCTAAGAGATCAACCCTAGATCTCAGAATGAGCCATCAACATAACTCTAGAACCTTGAGAGTCTCTAACTCGCGGCTAAAATGATCAGCTCACTATGCTGATCGTGGACACTTGGAAGAGTACCTAAGTGTTTGGCTCTAAACTGAACGGAAAGGTGTACTGACACACGAGCCCGATGGAGCTCTCCTCCCGAAATCTAATGCGAATACACGAGCATGCTGCTACAAACTGGATAAATGTAGACCTACACAAACTATGGTGGTTTAGGTACGCATGCCAAAGACTCGAAAAGATGTCCACTGATCCACAGCAGGTGGGAGGCCCTTGACACCCTACTGTGGTAGCCTGTTCACACCAACGCCTGAAGCTAAGGTCGTCCCAAGGTAGGCTTTCACCAAGGAAAGGACCCCACTCTAGCAGGCCACAAACTAGGCTTCTACTGAAGTGGTAGATACTCCACGCCCGACTGCTGGGGGTGAGGAATTTGTCCTCACAAACCTGACCGGTGGGGACACGTACGTTGTTCCACTCTCAGCCTCTAGATGATGACAACCTGACAGGAACTAGCTAAAAGTAATGACCCTAGATCTAACAGAGTACCAACAATCAACATACAACATAGCAGTCACCGAAATCAGAATAGTACAATACAGGGTACAACGATCTACATGTCAGGTCCTATAAGATAAGTCACTGCAAGCCTATCCACTAAAATATACTCATACAACAGAAACCAGTAAAACAAGAGCCTATCCACTAACATGTTCATTAAGCAGTAACAAAAAAGCAAGAATTTATCCACTAACATGTTCATTAAGCAGTAACAAACAACCAGGAAAACATTAATGGCAAGCGCAGGGTCCACACAACCCCGACAAGAAATCCTTACCTAAAAATAGAATAGAACAAACGATATATGCTCTTTAAGCTGCAGATAACCAACCACAAACACTCAACCTAGGAACAATAATAATTATAAGTAATCAATAGCTAAACAGCCACTATAAATATAGGCATCCAAATGCAACAAGGCTCGAGAAATAGGGGTTACCAAACCGAAGGAAGGGCTCGGCAATAAGGCTGCTTGGTCTCTGGCATGTGCGGGGCTGTGCAAGGTGGTGCGGCAACAAAGGCACGACACGGGCGAGCGTGCGCGGATGGGGCTGGCTGAGCGGCGTGGTGGGTGGGCTACGTGAGGCAGCGCGTGTGAGTGAGCAGAACCGCGGGACTGTAATTGGCGAGGGCGAGGCGATCGCGCAGGCACTGAAGTGCTGCAAGGGCGTGTGTGTGCGGCTGACAGACGTGGCTGGGCAAGCGGCTGTGTTCGCAGTAGGCTGCAGCACGGTGTGATCGCGAATGCGAGGACGAGGTAGAGTACGTCTGGGTGATCGGCACGACGAGGGCAAGCGGCACAGCAAGGCTAGCGGCTAGGGTTGCGATCGGAGAGGTGGTGCTGGGCGATGGTGATCGATGGACTGTGCGGCTCGTTGCGGCGATGCGTGCAGGCATAGACGATCGACGAGGGATGATCGACGATGAGGCTTGATGGCTAGGGCTCGGTGAAGGGCTTACTCTCGGCGGCTACAATGGTGTTTGAAGAAGGGAAGAGAATGAGAAGTTGAATGAGGGAGGGAGGGGATCGATTCTCTCTAGCTCTTTTGATCGATTAAGACACAAATGCTTTTTTTTTTTCCTTTTCCTCTTTTAATTAGACCTTTAAAACATAAATCCCTTTTCTCAAAACAAGCCTTTTCCCTTCCAAACTGCAAAACTAACCCTGATGCCTTGCAAATCACAATAACAGCCCTAATCTCAACATAATGCAAGAACGACCTTGAAACTCACTAAATTACCAAACTGACCCTAAGGTAAAATTATCAAAATTCCCCTGAAGGCTAAAATTGCCCTAACGGCCCAATGGAACAACAGAATTAACGAAGAAACATACTTGGGGAACTGGAACGAAATCTTGGGTTGTACAATACTCCCTCATTTTATGACTTTCATCCCCGAAAGTCCCTAAGACTGAAACAACTCCGGGTAGTGAGTCCTCATCTCATCTTCCAACTCCCAGGTTGTTTCTTCTGCTTTCTGACATCTTCATTGTACCTTAACCAAACTGATCTCCTGGTTACGTAAGGCCTTGCGCTCCCAGGCTAAAATCCGCACAGGCTTCTCCTCAAAGCTCAAGTCCTTATTCAGCTCTAACGGCTCAAAATCAACAATATGAAAAGGGTCTACCACATATTGGCGTAGCATCGAAACGTGGAACACACTATGCACTACTGCCAAGGACGGAGGCAAAGCTAAACGGTAAGTAACTGAATCAATTCGTTCAAGGATCTCGAAGGGGTCCACAAACCTGGGACTCAACTTTCCATGCTTACCAAACCTCAAAACACCATGCATCGGTTCCACTTTCAGAAACTTATGCTGACCTACCTCAAACTCTAAGTCTCTACGCCGAACATCAACATAACTTTTCTATCTACTCTGCGCTATCAACATACGAGACCTGATCTTCTAAACTATGTCATTAGTCAACTGTAGCAACTCGGGACCCAAAACCTGTCTGTCACCAACCTCTTCCCAAAACACTAGAGACCTACAACGCTTACCGTACAAGGCCTCAAACGGAGCCATCTGAATCGTTGTCTGATAACTGTTATTGTAAGCAAACTCCATCAAGTATAGATACTAGTCCCAACTGCCCAGAAAATCTAACACGCAGGCTCGTAACATATCCTTCAAAATGTGGTTCACCCTCTCTGTCTGGCCATCTGTCTGAGGATGAAACGCGGTACTAAAACTGCATTCAGTGCCCAAACCTTTCTGAAGTGCCCTCTAGAAATAAGAAGTAAACCGAGAGTCTCGATTGACACAATCTTCACCGGCACCCCATGGTACCGAATGATCTACTCCAAGAACAACTGTGCCCACTGCTCCATGGTATAAGTGATCCTACCGAGAATGAAGTACCTGCTCTTGGTCAACCAGTAAACAATAACCCAGATCTGAGTAAACCCTCTCGGTATCCTCGGTAACCTAAAAATGAAGTCCATGGAGAACTCCTCCCACTTTCACTGAGGCACACTCAGTGGCTGCAACAAACCTGCGGGTTTCTGTCTAGGAGCCTTCACTTGCTAACAAGTGAGACACCGGATAACAAACTCTGTAATTTCTCTCTTCATATTGCTCCACCAGAATATCTGCTTAAGATCCTGATACATCTTGGTACCTCCTAGGTGCTAAGTAAATGGGGAACTATGAGCCTCGGTAGACAACTCGACTCGCAATCCAGCGTCTGCTGTTAAACAAAAACGTCCTCTGAATCTCAAACCACCATCTGGTGCTACAAAAAAATCAAAATCATTATCTGCCTGAACCTTGGCCATCAATCTGCTCAACTCGAGATCACTCAGTTGGCCATTAATAATCCTCTGCCTAATCGAAGGCTGAACAGTCAACTAGGCTACCCTAGCGGTAACCTCTCCCAACAACAATGCTTTACTGGCTCGCTCAAACTCTTTTCGCAATGGAAGCTGGGAACTTAACAAGGCTGCAAAATGCGATGTCTTCCTACTCAAAGCATCAGCCACAACATTGGCCTTACCCGGATGGTACATGAACTCGCAATCATAATCCTTTACCAACTCAAGCCATCTCCTTTGCCTCATGTTTAACTCATTCTGAGTGAAGAAGTACTTGAGACTCTAGTGGTCCATGAACATCTGAATCTTTTCTCCATACAGGTAATGCCTCCAAATCTTTAATGCAAAGACAACCGCTGCCAACTCCATATCATGAGGCGGGTAGTTTTGCTCGTAGGGTTTCAACTAATAGAAAGCATAAGCCAAACTTAGAAGCATCATTATATACTACAAAACCACTTGTTCCCTCCAAACTGACAACACTAGTGCAGACCTCAAACTGTGCTTAAACAAAGCAAAACTCTCTTCGCAATTGGAATCCCAAACAAATTCAACACCCTTCCTTGTCAACCGAGTAAGGGGTGCTGCTTTAGCGGAAAAGTCCTTGACGAATCGTCGGTAATAGCCTGCCAAACCCAGAAAGCTACGAATCTTTGTGACAGTAGTCGGCCTGGCTCATGAACTCACTGTGTCAATCTTAGTGGGGTCTACGACAATACCATCTCTTGAAACCACGTGACTAAGAAAGGCCACTTTCTCTAACCATAAATCACACTTGGAGAATTTGGCATACAGCTGATTCTCTCTCAACGCTCTCAACACTTGTCTCAAGTGCGAGGCATGATCCTCCCTAGTCTTAGAGTAAATCAAAATGTCATCTATGAACACATGAAGAAGCTGTCCAAGAATGCCTTGAACACCCTATCCATCATATTCATAAATGCTGCTAGAGCATTGGTCAGCCCGAAGAACATAACCACAAACTCGTAATGGCCATACCTTGACCTGAAAGCTGTCTTGGGAATGTCTCCATCCCTGATCCTCAACTGATGATAACCAGACCTCAAATCTATCTTAGAGAACACAGAAGCTCCCTGAAGCTGATCAAACAAATCGTCAATGCAAGGCAACGGGTACTTGTTCTTCACTGTAACTTTGTTTAGCTCCTTATAGTCTATACAAAGGCGCATCGAACCATCCTTCTTCTTTAAAAACAAAACTGGTGCTCCCCACGGGGACACTCTCGGACAGATGAATCCTCTGTCTAACTTCTCCTGTAACTGCACCTTCAACTTTTTTAGTTCTGCTGGCGCCATAAGGTATGGTGCCTTCGAGATGGGAAGAGTCCCCGGCTCAAGCTCAATAGTGAAGTTAACCTTTCTCTACGGGGGTAAACCCGATAACTCCTCAGGAAACACATCTATAAACTCCTGAACCACTGGTACTTGATCAATAGTCAATGAAGGGTGACCTTCCTCAAACATCTTTACCAAATAACCCCAAGCTAACAAACGACGAGCTTTCAATGCAAAAATCAACGGCAAACACACTCCGCTATAGATATCGTAAAACTTGAAACTCTGCTTCTTGGGCAGCCTGAACACGACTTCATTCTAGTGGCAATCAATCAACGCATATTTTTTCGCTAACCACTTATACCAAGAATCACATCAAAATCGCTCATAGGCAAGACTTTGAGGGTAGCTACTAGAAGCTCTCCGGATACCAAAATCTGGCCGTCTCTAACTTTTTCATTAGCAAGCATGCTAACTCCTGAAGAAGTCGCCACACACAACTCAAACCCTAGAGGTTCAAGTTCTAAACAAGCTTGTCTAACAAATGATGCAGAGATAAACGAATGGGTCGAGCTCGAATCAAACAACACAAATGCATAATGACCCAAAATAAGCAAGGTACCTGTGATAGCTGCATCGGTCCTCTCGGCCTCTTGCCGAGTCGTGGCAAACACGCGACCCTACTGCTAAGCTGGTCTATTATCTGTTCCAACCTGTAGGCACACTCTGGAAATGTGCCCCTTTTACCACATTTATAACGTTCTCTGGGAGATGCTCCACATAGACCATAATGAGCTCTGCTACAAGTCTTACAATGAGGTGGCTGCCTCACTGCACCCTACTGACGACCCTGCTGTCGTCTCTGATTTCTATCCTGGTTCTGGCCCTGACAGCGCTACGGCTGACCTCCTTGCCAAGAAGTCTTAGAAGACTCAAACTTTCTTTTCTGCCCTGAACTGGTTGCCACACTCTGAACTGCTACAACAGGGGCTTTCACAATCAGGTACTTTCTATTGTAAGTCTTGGCCAAAGCCACGGTCCTAGCATAGGTCTCTAGAGCGAGTGCTCGAACATTCTGAGCAACCTCCATCCTAAGTCCACCAATAAACTTCTTTATTTTCAACTCCTCTGTAGCAATCAGCTCTAGAGAAAAATAGCTATGCTCTAAAAATCTCTTCTCATAACCTGCAATGGTGTCATCACCTTGTTTTAGATTTGCAAAAGCCTCTACCATCTCTTGTTGAACTTCTTCACTAATGTACTAAGTCCTGAACTTGGTCTTGAATAACTCCCAGGTGGCTTGTGGGGAACCTATTAGTCTAACCCCGTCAGTGGATTGCCACCACCAGATGGCTGTCTCTGTCAACAAGTGTTCTGTACACTTTGGCCTCTACACATCCAGGCATCCCATAACTTGAAAGATATACTCCAGGTGAGCCAGCCACTTCGCTGCAACCAACGGATTCTCAGATGCATCAAACTCCATGGGCTTCCACTTCATGAAGTCCTTGAGCCACTTGCACCCTTGGCGACACCCTCCGGAACATCTGGCTCAACAACGGGCTCTTGTTGGGCTAGCGAAGCTAGAGGTACTTTCTACTCCACTGGGGGAGCTACTGCACCACCGAGTGGTGCCTGCTAAAACAACTGAGTAAATTGGGCCATTTGGGCCCGGGTCTCTGCTTACTATGCTGCAAACTATGCCTGAGTCTCTACTCTCTACTCGTTAAACATATCCCTAACCATGACTCTCATGGCTGTAGCAAATTCCACTCCGATAGCAGCACTCGGAGGCAAGACAATCTCTACTCCTCCTCTCGGTAAGCCAACAGCTGGGGCCAAAGGTGGCATGACGGTCTGATCGACTCGGGACGTAGTTTTCTCAATCACTGGCTCGACTCCAACTCCTCGGTTGGCAGTGCTTGACGTCCCAGCTCTACTATGTGTAATCGGCATATCTCGCGATCTACACCAAACCACACTGAGTTAGTCCATGCTCGGACCAACACCACAGCAAAAAGTAAAGACATGTATGCTAGATGCAAGTACTGTAAACAAAACCCTTAAAATAATTAACTTTCGACATACCTGACGGCTGTTGGAGTGCTGATGATCATGGGGACAACGACCTAACTCAGTAGGTTAGTCTACAGAATCTATGACTCTGAGCTTTAATACCAACTGTAAGAACCCGACTCTAAAGCAAGTGACACTGTACATCGATGTATCGTATAATTCGCTTCAATTCCTTCTAATGTGAATAAATTGGCTCCTTCATGAACAGACTTACAATGTAGATACTTTGTAAGAACCCGACTCTAAAACAGCCCTAAAAGTAGTTCTTACTCAGCATGCGTGAATTTAAAACCATTCAGATAGATGTAAAACATGAAAGGAACTTAAACATTTCCAAAAGAGTAAATAGTTCAAACATAAATATTATCTAAAACAAGTTAACGCCTATAGCAAGAAATTTATTAAAACATGTTCAAAACATAAACCTTAAAAAGAAAAGGTAACTCATTCCTGACTACATGCTGAAACAAATGACAATAAACAAATAAACTGGACAGCGGACTCCCATGATCCATCAGCTCCTCCTCTAGCCGTCCCGGTGCTGTCCCAAGTTACTTGGTGGAAAACCACAGAAATAAGGGTGAGTACAAAGGCACTCAATAAAAACCCCCAGCTGGGATACAGTACGCAAGTCACATCATCTAGCATCCTAGCATACAAACAAGCCAAACAACCAAACAGGCAGTCTCACAACAAATCAAACGACAATATTCTCAAACCTCGAAAGTCTTTAACTCTCAGCTAAGGGATCAACCCCGAATCTCAGAATGAGCTATCAACATAACTCTAGAACCTCGAGGGTCTCTAACTCTCGGCCAAAATGATCAGTTCACTATGCTGATCTTGGACACTTTGGAGAGTACCCAAGTGTCTGGCTCTAAACTAAACGGAAGGGTGTACTGACACACTAGCCCGAGGGAGCTCTCCTCCTGACATCTAATGTGGATACGCGCACACTGCATGCTGCTGCAAACCAGATAAATGTAGGCCTACACAAACTATACCGGATCAGGTGTGCATGCCTAAGACTAAAAAAGGTGTCCACTGATCCACAACAGGTGGGAGGCCCTTAGCACCCTACTATGGCAGCCCGTTCACACCAACGCCTGAAGTTAAGTTCGTCCCAAGGTAGGCTTTCACCAAGGAAAGGACCACGCTCTAACAGGCCACAGACTAGGCTTCTACCAGAGTGGTAGCTATTCCATGCCCGGCTGATGGGGGTGAGGAATCTATCCTTACGTACCCGACCGATCGGGACACGTTCGTTGGTCCAATCTTAGCCTCTGGATGATGACAACCTGACAGAAACTAGCTAAGAGTAACCCTAGATCTACCAGAGTACCAACAATCAACATACAACATAATAGTCACAGAAATCAAAATAGTACAATACAGGGTACAACGATCTACATGTCAGGTCCTATAAGATAAGTCACAACAAGCCTATTCACTAACACATGCTCATAGAACAGAAACCAGTAAAACAAGAGCCTATCCACTAACATGTTCATTAAGCAGTAACAAACAAGTAAGATTCTATTCACTAACATGTTCATTAAGCAGTAACAAACAACCACGAAACCATCAATGGCAAGCGCAGGGTCTACACAACCCTGACAAGAAATCCTTACCTGAAAATAGAATAGAACAAATGATATATGCTCCTTGAGCTGTAGATAACCAACCACGAACACTCAACCTAGGCATAGTAATAATTATAAGTAATCAATAACTAAACAACCACTATAAATCTAGGCATCCAAACACAACAAGGCTCAGAAAATAGGGGTTACCAAACTAAAGGAAGGGCTCTGCAACAAGGTCGCTCTATCGCTGGCGTGTGCGGGGCTGCATAAGGTGGTGCGGCAATGAAGGCACGACATGGGCGAGTGAGCGAGACTGCGGGGCTATGATCGGCGAGGGCAAGGCAAGCGCGTGGGCACTGAGGTGCTGTAGAGGCGTGTGCATGCGGCTGGCAGACGCGGCTGGGTGAGTGGGCTGTGCTCGCGGTGGGCTGCAACATAGTGTGATTGCAAAGGCGAGGGCGAGGCAGCAGGCGTCTAGGCAATCGGCACGGCGAGGGCGAGCGGCATGGCAAGGCTGTCAGCTAGGGCTGCGATCGGGGAAGTGGTGCTGGATGATGGTGATCGACGGGCTGTGTGGCTCTTTGCGGTGATGCGTTCAGGCGTGGAAGATTGGTGAGGGATGATCAATGATGGGGTTGGTGGCTAGGGCTTGGCGAAGGGCTTGCTCTCGGTGGCTACAATGGTGATTGAAGAAGGGAAGAGAAAGACAAGTCGAATTAGAGAGAGAAGAGAGGATCGATTCTCTTTAGATCTTTTGACCGATCAAGACACAAAAGCTTTTTTTTTTTCTTTTCCACTTTTAATTAGTTCTTTAAAACGTAAATCTCTTTTCTCAAAACAAGCCCTTTCCCTTTCAAACTGCAAAACTAACCCTGATGCCTTGCAAATCACAATAACAGCCCTAATCTCAGCATAATGCAAGAACGACCCTGAAACTCACTAAATTACCAAACCTGCCCTAAGGTAAAATTATCAAAATTCCCTTGAAGGCTAAAACTAACCTAACGTCCCAACAGAACAACAGAATTAACGAAAAAACATACCTGAGGAACCGAAACGAAAACCTGGGCTGTTACACACTTAATGCAAGATTCGACCTTGTGCATGTAAGATAGAAAAGGCTTCCCACAAAACTTTGATTTTTTCTCGCATCCACACGTTTTCCTCTATCGAACTTCAAGAGTTTCGTACCTGGTTCCATTGGTATTGAAACCGGATTGTAATTCGTCATTCTTGAACTTCTTCAAGATCTCCTTCGCATATTGCTCCTACGATACAAAAATATTCGTCTCTCCTTGTTTAACCTCTAAGCTGAGGAAAAACTTTAGCAAGCCCAAATCTATCATTTCAAATTCTCACGTCAACGTGCCTTTAAACTCTTCTATCATCACTGTTACTCATGAAAATAAGGTCATCAACATAAAGAACAATAAATATCGCATTACTTCCACTCTGCTTTGTGTAAAGAGCATGCTCGTATAGACATTGCTTGTACCCGTTCTCCTTGAAATATGTATCAATGTGAGTATTCCAGGCTCACGGTGCTTGCTTCAACCCGTAAAGTGCTTTCTTCAATTTTAGCACTTTTTTCTCTTCTCAAAATTTCATATATTCAGGTGGTTGTTCAATATAAACTTCCTCTTCAAGCACACCGTTCAAGAATTTTTTCTTGACATCCATCTGAAATATCGGCCATTTAAATTGAGCTATTTGAGAAATGAGCAATCGAATTGTCTCCATTCTCGCAACAGGAGCAAAGACTTCATCATAGTCGATTCCCACTTTCTACTTGTATCCTTTCACAACAAGTCGTGCTTTGTACCACTCTATCTTTCATTGAGCATTCATCTTCTTCTTGAACACCCACTTCACACCAATCGGCTGAATTATTTTTAGCAATTCTGTCAGCTTCCATGTATTATTGAGCTTAATCGCGTTAATCTCCTCATCCATGGCAGTTTGCCACTTCTTGTCTCGCACTGCTTTTTCAAAGCTAATACTTTCTACCAAAAGACATACAAGGTGTACCTCATTTGTCGCATCATACAAATCTTGCAAACTTTGCATTCTAGGTTGTTGCAATTCATCTTCATCATCACTAATTTTAGAGTTTGTTGGCATACTTGTTGATGCAATAACTGGTAAATCTCTGACTTTGATGCTAACTTCCATCGAATTTTTCCAGTCCCATTCGCTTTATTCATTAATTCACACATCGCGACTCACCATCACTTTCTTGCTTGTTGGGTCAAGTAGCTTGTACCCTTCTGTTTTCTCATCATACCGAATAAAAATATACTTCTTGCTCTTGTCTTCAAGCTCCATTCTTCATTGATCTGGTACGTGTGGATAAGCTACACTACCAAACACTCCGAGATGCAAAACTGTCGACTTTTGTCTACTTCATGCTTCTTGTGGTGCCTGATCACCTTACTTCACATGTGGACATCGATTTTGCACATAAATTGCGCACTACACTACTTCTACCCAAAATTTCTTTGGCATTCTTTTGCTCTTCAGCATTGCTCGAACCATGCCAAGAATGGTCTAGTTTTTCCTCTCAGCCACTGACTGCTGATTCCTAGTACCTCGAGTGCAAATAATTAGCACTCGCCCAACTATACGCGGTCTATAGTAAGTAATAAGTAAATTATCGATCTCAACAGAGACTGTAATTTATCTAAGGTGATGTTTAGAATTGAACAGAAATAAACGAATGGTAGTTGTGATTGATTGGGCTGAAAGCATAACAAATGTAAAAACAGTTGTAAAATAGATTGTGAAAGAAAAATGCTAGACTAGGATACTCATGGGAAGTAATAGCAATGTGATATAAAAAAAACATGCGGCAAAGGGTAACTATCATATTACGCCTCACAAACTTCCGCTTCTACTTCAGTTCGCATCAATGCCGACTCTCACCGCGACTTAATGTAATGCTATGTCGGTGCTATGTATGCAATAGTTACGCGTTTATTCCTAAACTCCGATTTAAAGTATTAAAGACTTAATACTAACCAACTGAACATGCAAACTAGACTTAGGTTGTTTTCTCTTCCAATTTACAACCTAATAGTACGTGTGGATGGCTGGTCAAAACTTACTGTTGACGATTCACTCTTAGTTAACAAGCCCTACTTACACCCTTCCTATTCCTTCTCTAACACATGCTAAAACCGGCCACTTTCCCTAGTGTTGCCCTAACGAAATTAGTTCCTCATACAAAAAAGAAATATAGATAACGACATAGAAAACATGTTGAAATATTATTACTAAATTGAAATGAGTTTTTACTAGAGAAAACAATATGAACTTGGTTCCATAAAATCTCTCCTCCTATTCTATTACAAAAGGTCTCCTTTTAAACCATCCTTCGAATATTCCAAAATAAGCAAGGTCAATCGATGCAATCTCTTTCCTTACATAAATTCGTCAATTATGTATGGTCTCTTTCCTTGCACGAATACGCCAATTATGTTTGTGTGGTTAAGGGAAGAATCTCGTTATTTCTGCAATTTGTCTCTCTAGTGTCTGGTTAGTCAACATCTTGCCATCAGTTAATTTTTTCCTTATTGGGTTGATGGTGCTTTGGTGTTTCTCCGAATGTCACTACGGATGCATCGCACATTTTGCTTCTCAGTCTGCATCGCTTCGCATCGTAATTTCCTGCAAGATAGTTTACCCACATAAGCTTTGCTAAATACGCGCTAAGTGCTAATTTTGACATTTGCCGTGCTTAAATTCATTTATTCAAGTTTATTCCTCTAATGTGTAAGCATTAGCTAATTACACCTTTTTCTCATTATACTTACTGTTTTTGCATTGGATTTTAAATAATAACTATGAACAATGATTACATAATAGCAAGAATTCTGACTCTATTTAAGAGTCATCAAACCCCTAAACTTGAATCATTGCTCGTCTCGAGCGATGCTAATATAGGTGTAATAGCTACTAAATAGTAAATTCTTATCTTAATGCCGCACTTTTCCTCTTACCAAAAAAAAAAAAAATTCTTTTAGATGCAATTGTCTTAATACATGGAATGCTTAATCATCTCGTTTCTTCTTTCACTAGCGTCCCTTCAATCTCATCTCAGTTCTTTTCCTAATTGCCCTTAGTTCAAAGCACACTCCCTAGCTTAGAAGCTTCAGACTCTAACACAGCTCAATCAACCCCTTTTTTATTACTTGTTCAAAACATTCTATCGGAGGCTTTTTAATTGCGTTCATTTGAGTAAAATTTTCCACATGGTTGTAATTCCATCGGTTTCAACATGGCTCATTTGAGCATAAAACATTTCAGTTGAGTATTAGAATTTCTTAAGCTTGCGCTTGATTGGGTGGCCAGCGGAATACTTAGATGGCTAATTGCTCTTTTTTCGTTTCATTTTCACCCAGAATGTTTTGATTTTTATTTTACTCACTCATTCAATATATATATATATATTAGATATGTTTCACATAACACTCCGCGGGCTTGCCCTCACCTCCAAACTTAATATCTTCATTGTCTTTAATGAAGGTGAGGTGTAGTTCTCCCAAACTTAATTAAATCTAAGGTTTTCAATCTCCCTACTTCATGTTTTTGGTTTCCTCCCCAAGAAAATGCTAGTTCCAAGTTTAAAAAGGATCCGTCCCAAAATGTTCTCGTTAGGAAACTAGCAATTGACGTCCTGGGGCAAATTAAATTTTAGCGTATAAAAGATAATGTTTTTGGAACACAGAATTAAAAAGAAAGAATCTAATATGTCATTGGTCAAAACATAATACTATAAACAGGGAATAAAATAAATATATTGATTATATTATGGAGAAAGGCGATAGAGACAGAGACTTCCTTAATTCTTCTTCTTCATCCGAGTCAGAACTGTCAGAGTCGATGGACGAAACAATGTCCTGGAATTGCTGGAAGATGGGCTTGCAGATGCGAGGATTTAAGAGGGCTAGTGCGACAAATAACGCACTGTCGTGATCTTTCACAAACACCATAAACGTGCCTAAATTGCTTGTGAGCAGCCAAAAACAGCGCACCAAATTTTCATGTGTGTTCTTCCTTATCTTCTTAAGTGGACGAGTCGATACCTGGGCATGAGTGGCACGACCTGCTTCAGCAGCCCTAGCGGTAGGGTTTTTGAAGAACTCCACTACTAGGCGCTCAATGGTCCATTCATCTCATTCAGGCTTCCTCCCAAAGGTGTCAATCTAGTTCTTTTAGGGTCGAAAAGGCCTACATCAATATGGTCTCTGAATCAGCGTTAGAACAGGTCCTCCGGCGTCTGCATTACTCCTCCGCATCCACTAGGATGCTCTTCCACCATCGGTGCTTTACTTTCCCGATGTGGGCTCACTTCCTCCTCTACACGAACCACGACAACCTCAACAAGTCTAGAAGGGCCCACATTTGTATTTCTTCTACGCTCGTCTTATCGTGCTTGATGGGATTCCTCCATCTTCCGATCAAACTCTTCTATGTTCCTTTTCTCCATCGAAGTGTCAAACCTTCGATATATCCTGAAGTTTCAGGGCTATCAACCCTCACCACTGGTCGTAGCACTGAGGTAACAACCATTTCTTCTCCAGGGGCGTCCTCAGATTCTTCGGCTTCCTCGTGCTCTATTGATCTTGTAGACCGTCGTTCTCCTGTGCCTTCATCTTCTAACTTGCGACTGTTCGTCTATATTGTTCGCAGGTGTAGGCGCAACGTCGATAGGCTCGGGAACCTGAGTAGGGTTAACTTCTCCTTGACCTTCTATCCATAAATTCCACCATCTTCAATAATTTAATGCAATTTTACGTACCATGGTGAAAATTGTTGCAGTTTGAATTTGGAGAAGGGGTGAAGGGTTTAAGTTTCTAGTAATGGGATTATGAAAAAGGTAATCCGAAGTATTTATCGATCACATGAAGGGCCAAGATGATTAGCAATTGACGCATTGTGTCAGGCCGACTGTTGAGTTATGGTGGCCATGCAGTTGCTGTGAACCCTCGGATCAACGATCCAAAGATTCGACCACTCGATTTTTAGTGCATTTAATGATCGGAATGATTGCTTTAATCCCCACGTGTATCAATTTGTATTCTATTTTCTTCGTAATCTTTGCATAATCGAATGTAGAGAGATAGGTAAAAATAAATTCAGAAATTAAATAACGAAAAATAAAATAAAGCAGTAAAATCAGTTAACTTCTCGAATAAGTAAATAGGAAATATTCTAACTAGCATGCGTGGAGCGAAAATTAAATGTACCGATACGCGTGCACTTCAGTCGCATATTTGAGCGATTATTCATCAGTCAATGCGAATGAAGATATCCTGCACTGAACATCCTCATTCCAGTAATGCTTAAGTCTCTGGTCGTTGACTGAGAATTCATTCTCTATTGACTCGTTCGTAATCCAAATTGTTCCTCATGGTTTTAACTGCGTAATGTGAAATGGTCCAGACCACTTGGACTTAAGCTTTCCTGGAAAAAAATGAAGCTGAGAGTTAAATAACAACACCTACTGACCCACCTCAAAAGGTCGAGGGGTCAGCTTACGAACATGCCATTTCTTAGTCTTTTTCTTGTATAAATTTGCATTCTCGTATTCTCTTCCAAATCAAGTAATTGCAACATTCTCACAGAACCGGTCCTCTGAAGATCAAGGTTTAGCTTTTTAAGAGCCCAGAAAGCTTTATGTTCTAACTCGATTGGAAAATGGCATTTTTCCCAATACAGCGCAAGATGCGTTTCTTCACAGCATTGTAACACTTTCTTTAAATTTCCTAAGCAGTTAGAAAAGCTACTCTAAATATCGTGAAATCATCCATGAAAACTTCCATGATGTCTTTAAGCATATCAGAAAAGATTGACATTATGCATCTTTGGAATGTAGCTGGAGCATTGTAGAGTCCAAAGGGCATCCTTCTAAACGCGAATATTCCGTAAGGACAGGTGAAAGTAGTTTTCTCCTGATCCTTGGGAAAAATGGTGATCTGATTGTAGCCTGAATATCCATCTAGAAAGCAATAATAATCCTTCCCTACGATACGGTCTAGCATTTGGTCTATAGGGTAATGGGAAGTGATCTTTCTTGGTTGCTTTGTTCAACTTTCTGTAGTTCATGCACACACGTCATCATGTTACTGTTCTTGTTGGAATCAACTCATTCTTTTCATTTTGGATGACGGTGGTGCCTTCTTTCTTTGGCACGCATTGAATAGGACTTACCCATTGGCTATCTGATATAGGATAAATTACCTCTGCATCTAGCCACTTTATGATTTCCTTTTTTACCACTTTCTTCATGGCGGGATTCAAACGTCTTTATTGCTCAACTGAGTTCTCGACATCTTCCACTAGAATGATTTTATGCAGGCAAAATGTAGGACTGATGCTTATTATATCCACCAAAGTCCATTGTTGCGGAATTCTCCAACACACAAATTAAGGAAATAATAATTAAAGAGAATGATGATGTGGCAGCTTGGATTTCGCTAGAGCAAAATCTTTACTCTGATTAAGCGAAATGTGTGTGGTTCCCCAAAAGTGTGCAAGTATACACAATCCTGTTGTAGCAAGTTTTAATGTAAGTAAAAGTCATCTCCATAGGGATTAGTTATTAATGTCATGCTTAAGCGAAGGTTAAAGAGTCAAGGTAACAGGGAGAAAATTTTTGCAATGAAACTAAACTAAGCGAAATAAATGTAATGCGACTAAAACTAGGGTAAATTACATCGGAACGAAAATAAGACTTTTTCGGAGAGTTTCGCTTAGGCGAAACAACGTTAAGCTAAGAAGCGAACAACTGATGGCTTCTCTTTGGCTCTCTCGAGCTCTAGAAGTCATCTTTCTCGATCCTTTGGTTCAGTTCTCTCGAACTCAAACAACGCTAAAACCTTGCAAACAGCAATAGGCGAACCTTATCTCTAAGTGTTCTTTCATTAGTAAAAAAAAGCTTAGCAGACTTAATGTTATACGTGCAAGATCGCTCTATTTATATTCTCTCAAACAAAACAGAGTAAATACAAATGGTTTATCAAATGAAATGTAATGTAAGTTTCACACAACATGCATAATAATTGACATCTCGCTGCGACTTTGCTTAGGCGAACTTCTCCTACTTGCCTACTTCCTTCCAATGAAGAACTTAGCTACTCATAACGATAAATAAATTCAAATCAATGTAAAAACAAAAGTTCATATTCATTAAAAACACCAAATAACACGATTTGCTACAAACTAATGCTAAGGCGAAATAAGCAAAAGCAATAAAAAGGGGAAGCAAAGATAAGAAGAAGTCTAGTCGGAATCGTAAAGACAATAACTCTGACTTGGCTCTGACGAAATCTCTGCAACTCCGGCTAACTACGATTATGCTAAATCTAAACTATTAAACAACTGGAAATGGGAAAAAACAACTAAGCTATGGCTAAAACTAAGGAAATTTTATCAGAATTTGAACTCGACGGTGCTTTCACGATTGAGGATCAGCTATTTATACTTCAGCTCTAAGCGATAAGGTCTGCTCCACGATCCTGACACTGTCTAAAGCCTGCTCTACGATCGCCGCTCAGCCAAAAGCTGCCGTGTTCTGACATTTATGCTCTACGATCCGTATTGTCGGCTGTGTTAGAGCATCCTTGATTTTGCTAACTTTCTGAGCGTGTTCTTTCGCTAGAATCAATTTTGCCTAAACGAAATCCTTGGCGATTCTTCATGTTATGGTGTTATGTGGGATATTTTCTAGGCGCGTTCGCTGGCCTGACTTGCGCTTGCTCGAGCTCCCTTCTTGTATGAATTTTGCTTCGCTCATCAGGAATGTTGTAGACAAACTAGAAAGTATCAATTCTTTTTAACACCTATAAATTTACACACATTCAAGCATGTTTAACTACAGCAAACCTCTAAAATGCATTCTAATAAGAAAACTATAGGTTATTTCGCTTAAGCATAATAATTAGTATGATGGGGAGAAATTCAATATTAAATTACTTAATTATAGCAAATTCTTATAAAAATATATTCTTTTGAGCTACTTTAACTCTCAATTCTTGTGAGTTATCACCCATCCAATCGCCTTCGTGTGTTGTTTGAGTAACTCTAAAAGTAGTTTCTCATTGTTTGGTGTTAGTTGCAATGAGATGACAATCGGTAAAGTCTCTTTCTCTCCCAGATAAACGTAGTTCAAATGCACAGGGAGGAATTTTAATTCAAGCATTGGCGGTTCTTCAACTGAAGGGCGCTGAGGAGGATTAACTCTAATCGCAACATCGAGCACATCGTAATAATACATCTCTTCTCGCACAGAATCTTCCAACGCATCTTTCTGTTGTTCTTCCTCTTTCCCTTCGCATTTGCGTCTTTGTTCATCATTTCTTCCCTTTGCTTATTTTTATTGCTTCGTCTAGCAATACTTCTATCTGGCTAACGTTGTAGATGTCTTCCAAATCAATCTGCTTCATCGAGTAAAAAATGTATAACTGGATCTATTGATCGTTCATCCTTAGCATGATTGTTCGTTCATACACATCCACTACAGTTCCTCCCATTTTTATAAAGGGTCTTCCCAAAATGATCGGTACCTCTAGGTTTGCTTCGTAATTAAGGATAATGAAATCTGTTGGAAAGATGAACTTGTCAACCTGAACAAGAATGTCTTCAATTTTTTCGACAGAACGAGTAATTGACCTATCCGTAAGTTCAATTATGACAATTGTGGGTCTTATTTCTACCCTTATGTTATTTTCGATTATTTCAAATGGGGTTTGTTTATTTTTTTCCAGAACATAATTTTGCATTGGGTCTTTTAGAAACCACTCGATTCTATTTACTATTGTGATTGAATTTTATTCACTGTTTTGGCTTCTTCAACCATGTGATAGGATTCCATATTCTCTGTTGTATTTGTGTTATTTAACTTATTTGATTGCGACTCTCAAACTGATTAAATAATTTGTGAGTTCAATTTTAAATTCATTCGTGGAAAATGGCAAGTTTATTTTCTACCCTTTTATTATTATAAACGATTGTGGTGTGTTTAGGCACCAGTTGTGTAGTTTATAATAAACGTTGGGTTATTTTCAGTGTTCTATTAGTGTTTGGGTATGAAGTTTACCTTTAATATTTGAACAAAAAAGAATTCACTCTTTGAAGAGTTTTGATGCTTATGAATTTTTAAATATTATTTGGTTAAATAAATATTCTCAATCAATTTCACTATCGAAAATATACACTTAGAAGAAAAAGAAAAGAATAAATATTTTCTGATGTGAATACTTTTACAAGTTTTTAAAAGGCCATGGAAATATTATCTCAACAACAATTTAATTTTTTTTTTTTCGATTATGACAATTGTGGGTCTTGCTTCACCAATTCCAAAATTTTTGTAGATCGATAGGGGCATAAGGTTGATACTTGCACACAAATCACATAGTGCTCGCCCAATATGATTGCTACCAATCTTTACTAGCATTGTACGTGTTAGAATAAGGGTTGTTCTGAGGTTGCGAATTTGTGTGTCCAACGTACATGACTGAATCAACGTTTCCACTATAGAGCTCATACACGTGATCGCCTCTGTAGAGTGCACAGAAGTCAAGAGTTGAGTGATCAACAACCGATGCGTTCTGGACATTTTAAGGTGCAGTCATTTGTATATTTTTTATAGAGTTGGTAAGCATAGCAAGCTGGGCTTGCATAGCAGCCATAGCATTGAGCTCGAATTTACCTGGCGGCTTGTTTTGATTTTTTCCCTAACTCAACTTAGGCCTAGTAGTTTTAGCGGTTGTTTCAATAATTTTATAAGCTTCATTGTACGTTTCTCCATCAGACATCCTCCCGCAGTTGCGTTGAGGATTGCTTTGTCCTGATTGGACAACCCATTGTAGAAATGTTCTATTTGAAGAGTATAAGACAAATCATGGTACAGACATTTTGCTATAAGCTCTTTGTACCGTTCTCATGCTCATTTTAATGTTCTATTGGTTTTTTAAATCAAAAATTGGAACCGATCCAATATTTTTGGTTTTTTCAAATTACAAACCGATATGTCCAACTTTGAGCTAAAAACCGATTTGATCCATTGGATTGGATTGGTTTGGTTCAATTTTTTGGTTTTTCAGTTTTTTGTTACACCCCTAGAGGAGTGTATCGTGCGGTTAGAAATTGCCTTATCCCTTACTCCTTACTCCTCGCAATACTCCATGAAAGCCATCGAAGTATATTCTCCACGTCTATCAAATTGCACAACTTTGATTTGTCTACCAGTTTCCTTCTCCACCTTTACTCTGAATATTTTGAAGCTTCAAATGCCTCTGATTTTTCTTTCAAAAAATAAACCAGAGATTTTCATGAGTAATCATCGATAAAAGAAATGAAGTACCTTTTACAGTTGAAAGATCCGGGGGTAATAGGTTTGCATATATCAGTATGAATCATCTCGAGCGGTTGCTTAGCTCGATATTTCGCTTTTTTCTGAAGTGAGGTTCTTACATGCTTACTGAGCATGCATTCTTCACAAAAGTTTCCCCTCGTAGTCCCTGTTAGGTAGCCCGTGCACCATATCATTCTTTGCTAACTCTTTTAGTCCACCATGATGTAGGTGACCAAAGCGAAGATGTTAAAGTGATGACTTATCTTCTACATCGACTCGCAAACACTTTTCTAGTACGCTTCTTAAATTCAGTCTTTACATCCGATTACTTTCCATCTCGACTTGAGCGACTAAACGCTCTTGCTTGTCCTTCAAGTGTTACAAACAGTCTTTCAAAAATATCGAAAACCCTTCTCTATAAGTTGCCCTAAAATTAAAATATTTGTTTTGAGATCTGGTACATAATAAACATCTTAGATCGACCCTATTAGGCCATCCTTCTGCAAGTAAGAAATCGTACCTCGGCCTTTGACCTCTACTTTTGACGCATCACCAAAAGATACATGACCATCTTCAATTTTTTGCATCTCTTTGAATAGATGCTCGTGACTGCACATATGATTGCTTGCACCTGAATCGAGATACCATAGAGTTTCGTTGACGTTGTCGTCTTTATGCACCATCAAGAGAAGATCTTCATTCACTTCGTCTTCTAATGTCAAGTTGGTTATTTCTTCAACTCTTTTATCTGCTCGGTAATCTCTCGCAAACTACCATACTTTTCTACAATTATAATATTTTTCAAAATTGCAATCACTCGCATAGTGACCATATTTATGACATTCATAACATACAATATTTGAATGATTCGATCTATCGCTTCTTCCTCGACCGCATCCTCTTCCACACCAATTCGTATGGCTCGATTGTCCCTTCTTTTAATGACTGTCGCTTTGACCACTGAGACTATTTCCATGACTTCCACATCCACAACCTCCACTACAAGAAAAACTATCAAGGGCAACGAAATTTTTGCCGACGTTTTTATACCGTCGGTGTAAATTACTTACGCCGACGTTTTCTTTAAACGTCGCGAGAGCATACTTACACC
>JBBMKA010027738.1:0-25610 GCA_037833695.1 Sechiopsis laciniata
TGAAATGGTCTTTGACCACCCTATATGATGGTTAAAACAAGGGTTTTTTTTGTTTGACATTATTATTGAGCTGTAAAGCTACAGCTACTAATTGCTTTCTTATAATATAGCTTCCAGATTTGGATAATAAAAGTTTGTGAGAAACCAAAACTAGGCTTTTGTTTAGTTTTTTTTTATCATATATATATTTTTTTTATGGAAGATGTCAATCGACCATCTAATCTGCCACGTCTGAAACTTTAGGCTGTTTCTGTGTCAAAAAGTAAATTAATTTGTGTACTAAACCGACCCCCAGAGAACTAGCCATTGTTTTTGTAACAATCTTTTTTAGAACTAACCCTCTCGACAATATTTGTAACACAAGAACAAATATTGATTTTAAAAATTAAAATTTAATTTTGATGGTTTGATAAAATCTAAAAAATAATTTTTGTCATTTTTAGTCGAAACTGTTGGCGAATTAAGTATTTGAAAGTTAATTATTCATATATTAATGATGAAATTATATGTTAAGTAACTGATATAACAAACAAAAATCATATCATTTATATATGAATAGTAAATTTCTATGTATCTAATACACCAGTGGCTACGTATGATAAAGATTATATTCTAGATTTTATAAAATTATAGAGACTAAATTATAATTTTTAAATTCATTGGTTTTAAATTCTAACTTTTTTCAAATTATAGAAGTTAAATTCTATATTTTTCAAACTAGACTAAATTTTAATTTTGAAATTATGAGATCTAAAATTCTAACTTTTTTTTTTTTTTTTTTTTTAATTATAGGACTAAACTTATATTTTACCCTAATATATATGAACTTTCGAAGAGTAATATAATATATTAAGTTTTGGGTTTTGTTGTCTATGCAGAAATTTGTGTTGATTTTTCGAAGCTTAAATCGGATAGTGTTTTTTCTTAATGAGAAAAAGCCAAACTTGCAAATCATGAATGTCTGTCCTGTTGAAGAGATGTGGGTTTGCTATCAATTCAATTTGGAAAATGCATCAACTTCATAATAACAAGTTTATATACAAATTTTTAGCTAATTAACAATATTATATCCTTGACGAAAAGTGAATCCCTGTACTCCTTGTGAGTTTTAATTCAAAGGATTCATCATTCCAAGGGAAATAGAAAAAAATAAATAAAAAATCTCATACCAATTAGAATATTAGTTCAACCAACATAAATGTGTTATCTCAAATAAATCTCATATTTAAATATATTCATATTTGTTCAATAACATGTGGATTGAAAGATTTTAAACATAATTTTTTTTTAATTGAAATTATATATTTTAACCATGCTGATAAATATGTAAGCAGATAGCAAATTGACAGGGAGTTTTCTGATAAATCATCTTTAACTTAGCAGAAATTTTTTTGGAACTTTTGATGGAAATATAAGAACGATCAATTAATTATTAGCCTAACAAATATAAATAATATATTGAATTATAACAAATGCGGAAACATCAAACTCAATATAACTTTTTTTTTTAGATAAAGCAGGCAATTTTTATTTAGGGGAGTATTCCTCATAACTTCTAACTTAGGAAAGTAAACAAATAACAAATCAATTTGTAGACAAAATTATATTGTTAATTTCTATTAACTATATATTTTGAAAAATTGTATGGCAAAACAAAATGAAAAGAATGTTCACAGGCGAATTCATATATGCGTACTTTAAAACGTTAAGCCATAAATTAAGATCAATGTCACTTTTATATATATAAAAAAAGATCAATGTCACTTTTGAATTAATTACTAGTTTTTGCATTAAAAAAAAAGCCTTGTGTACTACAGGGTTATATAAAAAATGTTGGGTTTTTTCAAAAAAAAAAAAAAAAAAAAAAAAAAAAAAAAAAAATATATATATATATATATATATATATAATATTGGAAAATTGTAATATAATGAATGAGCTGTTTTAACAAAATAATTACAAATGTAATCAAATTTTAAAATATTTGCATGCATAGTCATTAATAAGTTTCAATATTACAAGAGTATGGATTATTAATACCTACGATTATGATTGCTAAATTTTTTAAAAGATTATTATATTTATAGTTATTTTCTGAATTTGACTAATTTCAAAACTGTTTTTGGTAATAATTTAGGTCACATAATCATAATTTAGACCACATTTTACAATCATTTAGGCCATGCTTAGTTTCTCTCAATTTTCTCTATAACAGTTGTCTATTTTAGGAAAGCATTCAAATTTAAATTTCAATTAAAATAATTTTTTTAGTTATCAAAACATGGAATGATTTTTTAAAGCAATGGTATAAAGTTGATAACAAAAACTTAAAACCAAAAAATAATTACAAATATAATCACTTTTTAATTTTTAATTTTTTATATTTTTGAAAATTTAGCTTAGATCTCTCAATTTCTCTATTATAGTTTTCAATCTAAAAACCAAAAAATTTGAAATCTATATGTGAAATTAGTACTTAAAAGTAAGCTCCAATCTACAAAAATCTTAATCCAATTTTGAAAACAAAAGTAAAAACTACCTTCTACAGTTTTCAAAGCATATCATAGTTTTTTAAAACATAGACAAGAAATAGTATAAAACAATGAAACAGGTCATAAGTTATTAGGTTATACACTAATAGGAGCCAAAGTGATTAAGACGTTTACTTCATTCTTAAAAAATATTGTAATTACCGCTTGTTGTTGGACCTAATAACCAACAAATTACTTGGGGATAGTGAACCTGGAAATTATGGAAGCCATGGCTCTACGTGATGGGCTGGAGACGGCTTTAGATTTGGGGTTTCTACGTTTGCATGTCGAATCTGATGCCCTGCAGATTATCAATCTGGTTCGAAGCCGTGCAGATGATCGGATCGAGGTGGGCAGAATCATTGAAGAGTCTCAAGCGCTGGTGCGAAATTTCCAATTCTTCAGTTTAAGTGGATTAGTAGACGTGCGAATTGGTTAGCTCATTTACTTGCCATGCATGCCGTGGGCGAGTTTAATGATCAATTTTGGATGAAAGAGGTGCCTATTTTGTGAAGCGGTTTATAAGGAGGAGCTGCGTTTTCAACCTCCTCCCTGGGAGGAATGCGTTTCTGCATTTTAATTTTCTGTTCTCTTATGTTCCAAAAACAAAAAGAAACCAATAAATTACAACTTCCAAATCTCACCTTTTAAATATTGTTGGATTAAAAAATATATATTTTAAGTATGAATTTGCACCAAAACCTAATTAACATCCGAAAAAATATATAGTCTGAACTTGCACCAAAACCTAATTAACACCCGAAAAAATATATCGTATGAACTTGCACCAAAACCTAATTAACATCCGAACTTTGAATTTTTAATTGATCTTAAGTGATTTTTTTACATAGATATATAATTTAAAAGTGGCGTTCTTCGAAATAAAACATCGTGGTTTGGTACTAACTACAATAACAGCTCATGCGTTTGACTATCATCACTCCAAAGTTTGATAGCTGGATTGGCTAAACTACAACTAAAAAGTTTATACCGATAAAGCAGTTGAAATTTATAATAGTTATTTTTAGATATTCGTAGCTTTTCGGACCAACTTGTACGCACCTCGACTATTGTCATGAAATATACTATCCTACAACATTTAGATGTTAAGAGTACTCGTAGAAAATTAATTCCTACTATAGATTGAATCCATTACCTTCAAGTTTTCCAAGTCTCCCCTTGAGGAGACTAGGCCACTCGATGATAGTTTGAAATTCATAATGTTTTCAAGACATAGACAAGAGCAAAAAAAGACCAATCGAATGACAAGAAAAAGAAATTGAAGGATAATAAACATACACTGTTCTCAACCCATCATTGTCTTTCAACAAAGAAAACAAGCAGTTCTTTCTTTAACCTTTTTTCTATTATTTCAGTCACTCCCACAACATCATAATACAAATATAGTTCACACTAAAGCTACAAATATTAGAAATCCCAACATGAACAATCTAACAATGAGCCCCGGGATTTTCTAAACATGTTCTAAAGAGAAATATCTAGCTAATTCTCTGTTATTCCTTATCACACTGCTACCCCCATCAGTGCACAGAACAAACCCCCTCTTCCGAAACCAAAGAGTGGAACTCGGCATGTATATACGTAACCTTGTAAAGTATAATAACGTACAACATCAAACCAAAATTTGGATATACAATAAATGTACTGAATACTGATGATGAATCTCAAGATTCATGTAGTTTTATATGTACAGACCTTAGCTTATACCGAAGATTGAGCACATCTGCAGCCTGCCTTTTGTTGGAGTGCCAGAAAGAGGGCGTACATAAATGAAGGGAAGTTACCCAAATCATAGATATCCTTTGGTGCAACAGCAGTTCATATCTGATATTTTTCTACATTTTCTACCAATATTATAACAGGCAAGACACTTTAGGTTCCCAAATAATGAAAAGGAACCATTTAAAAGTTACAAACCTGCTGAAAATGAAGAAAATGCAATCAGATGACTTCAAAAGATGCATTTACGATACGACCAATACAAAATAGATTTCGAACCAATTCAAGAAGCAAGAGAGTTTAGAGTATTACCACGGTGATTTTCATGACGATTATCTGACATACTATAATGTAATGCATGTTGTTTTACAACAGTATGCTTCACATTTCTCTTGCGTTTGCGCCCATCCATATTATTCAAGCAAGATATTTTTTCAGGAGAAATCCTTTTTGAAAACTGTAGATCTTCAGCCCCTATCATGTACACATTTGCCGCATCTGGTACACTAAATTCAGCGGGATTTTTATTGACGCTGCAGTTTCCAAACTCGGAACTGACTTTCAAATGTTCCAACATTCTGTTAGTACCATGGTGTTCTGTTATACATTGTCCAGGATTTTCCTCTCTGTGATATCCAGACATAGACACCAAAGAACTAGAAGGATCAACAGATTTCTTTTGCAGGCTATGAATGGGAAAAACTCCTTCATTGGATCCCAGACTACCACTTGTAAATGCACACTTTTGAGATTTTGGAACTCTGTTCCATGTTGAAGTGGAGCACTTAGTTATTTCTTTCTGTTTACATTGCAATGCAACTTTACCTGTTAAATCAGAAACTACTTCACAAACTTCATTTCCTATAGAAGGAGAAATTGATGCACGGCCGACTGAAGCAGGAGGGAAACCATCGCGAGACTTCTTTGATGGGTGGATTTCACCGTAATAATCAGATGAATAATTTATGGAATCAAAGGTCCTATGCAAACCAATATCCATCCTGGGAATGCCCTTAGCTTTTAGATCATGGGGAAAAGGTTTCTTGGGAAATCTTGGGTTTTCATGAGTTTCACTGCGCTGCATTCCTGCATCCATAAGGCTGAGTAAATGCATTGCTGACATGGTTTCATTAGAATACAAATCCAATGACCCCATCATGTTTCGTGGAAGCTCAATGCCATTAGAATGGCAATGAAATGGGTGCTTTGCATTGGTCCTGAAATTTTCCAAACCATAATTACCGTCACCTTTTTCAAGGTTGATAACTTTTGGATTAAAAGGTTTTGGATTATGCTCTCGATTCATAGCTCCTTTGCTACTTGATTCAGAATAACTTGTACTAGCATTTACAATAGTCGACCGAGAAGCAACCTTTTTAGGAGTGGCATGCGGCACATATGGACGATGATTTGGCAGGGGTTGTGTCCATAGATGAGCTACGTCTACATTTTTTTGTGAAACAGGCTGCGAGTTATATGAACTGAAAGATTGTACCCTGGAATGAGAAAGCTCCTGATCTCTCAGACCCCCAGAATAATGGCTATATTGAGGACACGCATTCTCAACAGTACTGCTTGCCAAAAAATTGACAGCATTTGATGAATTGTTTTGAGAATGACCAAATGTGGTATAATCTCGAGGCATAAGAGTCTGACGTATGTGGTCTATGTTGAAATGTCCCCTCTCAGAGTGAGAAAAGTAATTATCTGAACTTTGTTTGCCGTATCCCACATTTTTCCCATTCCTAACCGGGGGTTTCCACTTGTGATTGATTTTCTCCTGCAATGAGCCACTTTTGCCACATGTATTACTGAAATTCATAATTTGAGCTTTCTTTGAACTTGTCTTCGGTAGGGATTTACTATTTACAGTACTATCATCAAGGCACCTTTCATACTGATTTTTAGCCATGAGCTCAACAATTTCCATTGGAATATCATCTATAACTCCTTGCTCAGATATCTTACCAACGGTATGCTCACTCTGTTTCGTCTGAGCTGCCAGGTGCTCCTGAACTGTAATACCCTTTTCAACTATGTTTAACCCGAAGTTACCCTGCAAAACAAAACCATAGAGACAAGTAAATAACAAAACCTGAAATCTTAATTGATAAAGTATAGAGAGATATCAAATGAAGAAATAAATTGAATACACATAGGTAAATTTACTGTGAATAAAAAAAAATCTAAATAACATCCACAAATTTTCATAAATAAATGTTACAAGATTCATGACTCCATAAGCAATCTACAATTACTTTCTTATTAAAATTTATGAGTGCTGCATGTACAAAAGACTGGTGGCTCTGTCGTTGGAAATATGAGTTCCCAGCTCCAAGAACAAGAAATAAAAACGAACAAGATTTCCATATTTAGGACACAGCTTAAGGAACTAGCTACTTGTGAAAATTTTGCAAGTTGTCCATTCATAAAAATTAACGCAACCAAGGATTGAGCATGAAAAGATAAAGAGATGGATCTGCAAGGTTTATGATAATGTAGTAGACATGTTTGAGACTTAAAGTTAAAGTTCCCTGAAAATACTAAAATAGAGTAGTGAGAGTCTGAGAGAGAATGATGGTGGAAACATATAGCAGAAATGAGTGAAACAGAAAGCGACTGAACTCTTCACAGCATTGTTCTTAGAAAAGACCAGGAGGGGAGGAATGTAATAGTATGCCACTCTCCAGTTCAGACTTCTTGTAGGAGAATAGTAAACAAAGCAATATGAAAATGATAAAATATCAAACGTTTCAATCAGGTATGATCCATAACCTCGACACTGTAACTTCAAATATCAGCCATATCAATTCATCTGGCTGAAGTCCTCAAGGTATTATACAAAACATAAGTAAGTTAGAAGGGGGAATTCCCCAGGAATCATAAAACTGTTTCTATAAGCATCATAAAAATACTCCTTGCACTGATGCTTCGTGAGTACTTTATGCATGCATCATAAAATTGTTTCTTCTGTAGGCTACAATAACAACACAGTATGGAAGAATTTATATCATTACCTGCAAATGAGACCAGCTATTGCCATCAACATAAGAATTTGAGTTTTGCTTTCCATTTGGGAAATGCATTCTACCAGAGGTTTTCTTACTGTTGACTCCACAATGCCCTCCTTGCTCAGAAAAAGTATCTAAATAGTTAAAAGGAACATTTGAGTCTTTATGTTTCTTGGATTTGGCATCTAATTTGTTTCTAACAACGGTTGCTGTGGATGTACTTCCTTGCCAAGACAAAAAGGCACGTGAGCCATCCTGAGTCTCAAAAACAGACTTTTTGTCATTTCTTGCAGTGGCCGTATAGCTAGTGAGGGAAAGATGCAAACCTCTACTAGATTCATTTGGCACTGATGGAGACGAAACACCCACAGGCTCATTGTTCCTGATTTCCACTTCTTTTGGGACTGAAACTCTTCTTGGCATGGTATTGCTCCAATTAAAATCCTGCCTGTCATCGGTTCTAGGCATCGTGCTTTTCCTCTTAGACAGACTAGAAGTTGGCTCAATTCTTGAACCAAATAAAAGAAATGGATCCATTGCATGGCCAGAAAACTCGTTTGGTTTAAAAGAAGTCTCAGACATATTGTCACCACTTCCTGGTGGAATATTAAGAGAAGAGCATGCATCAAGTTGGATCTTTTTATTCTTCTTCTTACCGTGAATAGATTTCACATCATTCATGTACTTGTTTAATAGACTCTTCTTAGTTCGTAATCCAGTGACAATTAATGCATTTTCAGATTCATTAGCATGAAACAGATCTGTTGTTTCCATATCTCCCTTCAAGGCCTGAATCTTGTTATTCACGTTGGATGAAGTTTCTGCAGCAACGCAATCTTCATCCAGAGGCAGCTTACTTTTCAAATTCTGACCTGAACACCTGATATTCTTTTTGGCATCCACTGGACATAGGGGAGCAGAAAACTCTTTTAATCCTTCAGATTTCTCTGAAGTCCCATGGGATGAGGACTCTTCTCTATCAATGTGATTAGTCTTTATGTTTTCATTTTCATTCAGTAACTCAGCCAGCAGGCGCACCTTACGAGCCTTTCGACGATGCAAACTGCTCCACTTATCTGAATGATGATCTCGTGTATCATTTTCAGCTGAAATTTCAGTATGCACAGGTGTGGCATTACTCTCATCAAGTTCAGCAGAATCACTGTTGCCATTACATCCCTTATTAATCATCTTGACTCCCGGTAATGGAATAGTTATCTCAGTTTCTTCATTATGAGCAGAAATTTGTTTTTCATCATCAAAGACTTCAGGATTTTCATCAATCACTTTGAGATTCCGAAGACCAAGCTCAACCTCAGCAACTTCATTTCCACAGAGTAGCTTGCAGTTTTCAGCGGATTCTCTATGCTCTGAATTAAGAGTCACTGTTTTACAACTAAGATAGAAAACTAAAGGAAGAAAGAAAATGTCTAGTGGTTTCTCAAAAAAAAAAAAGAAAAGAAAATGTCTTGTGCAACTATTGAGAAGTGAACAGAGGTACTTAAAGCAATGGTCTCCAATCAGGCTTCTTCAATAACATCATAACAGTAGTAAATTACCTGGATTACTTTTGTTTTGTTCTAACATAAGATTTGACTCTACTTCTGGCACGACACTTGCTAGGGGAATTTCTGGATTCAAGATCCATCTAAAGTCAACCTCATGATCTCCTGGAAAAAATAAAAATAAAGTGATCAATAGCCTGAAATAGTAAGATATGGAAATGGAAAACTCGAGACAAAAAAATGCCTTCAGCTTTCTTTTCTATCTGATCAGTACTGAAAGATGGAAGATGCTTGAGGTTGCACAAGTTTGTAGATGTACTAGCAACTGCCTTCCTTGCATCAGGCATATCTAGATTCAAAGATTGCTCAAAACCTAATAGAATACAAAAAAAATGCTAAATTGCCACATTTGGGGGGGTTACTTTCTGAATGAACGAAATGGCTATCAGTCAAGTTTAAAAATCTGTTTAGCACCACCTGCAGGAGTCTCCTTCCTACAATTTTGACATCGCCACCATCTGAACTGCGGAACATGAAAAGGTGGAAGCAAGGATATTGTTTCTTCAGACTCACAGTCACCATCTAAGTTAAATGGCCAGCATTTTTTCCAATCTTTCTCACGCATTTGAGATGCATATCCACTGAACAAAAGACAATTGATGAGGAAACGTAATGACATTGGATGTTGAGAACATATTTTGAGAAAATGAATTAATTTATGCATAATATAACAAAAAAAAAAAATCTGTATTTACAGGAAACTGAACCTTCACTTCATCGACATTTTTTCTTAACCAAAACTCTTGGCTTTGAAATAATTAGTATGTATGAAATTCATGTTGGAATTAGACCAAGTTAAACTAGGTGAGCGCAAATGCTGATTTCATCTTGCAAATTAGTCGTTTGAAATTGTATAGCAATATAAAAAATTAAAAAAAAAAAAAAAGCAACTATATGTTATGTGTGGCACTTTCCACCAAAAATTAAAGAGAAGTTCCATTTACTTGCTATGCATTTGTAGCATTCTCATTGAAGCTAACAATTGAAACTTCCAAATTGGGCAAAAAATTTGAAATTTCAGGAAGTAGAAACCATTTTGATTAGTGTATGGACAGTAACAATTGCATGAAAATCAAGCTGTGAAAATGATCCCACTTGTGTGTTTAAGTGCACTAAGAGAGAGACATAAGCACGAATATCTTAACGACCCCAAGTACCAAGCTCTAGTTATCTCAACCTCAGTTTTCAAACAAACCATATAACATAATTAATTTAAAAAAATAATAAGACAAAATTATGTTTAACTTGATAATGTAAAGGCCATACCGTATGGAGAAATGATCACAATCTCCAGCATCTGGTTTATCAATACAACTGGAAAGATCTATAAATATCGAGTCGATCTCAACGAATGGGACTGTAGTCCTCAAAATGATACTAGAATCATTCTTCTGATGATGCTCCTCATCCATCAGAACACTTCCGGTATATCTATGGTTAACAACTGTACAATGGCCAATTTGTAACCATGTACCAAGCAGTGAGCTTAATCATAATCATATCATGTAACAAATATAATGAAATGAAGCACCAAATTAATATGTATAAAAAAAAAATGTCTAGAGTTTCTCCAAAACCCAAATCCATTTGGAAATGTCCAATGTTTTTTACAGACAACAAAACCTTAGTAAATAAAAAACGTACAGGCCTTACTAAGTTACCTACAAATGGTTATCATATGTACTTAATTCTCACATAAAATAACAATTTCTGACAAGGAAGAACTATGTATAATTCTAGAGAAAAACACTCCAGAAGCAAACATTAACCCTGAAAACACTAGCCATGACACATAAAATAATGACCACTAGCAATGAACCTTAAACCCTAATTTAAAATAAAACAAGAAGCAAAAATGTCTACAAACAATAACTTCACCTATTACAAACGATAAACAACATAAATAACCACTAAACCCATCTAAAACAGAAACAAGCACTATTCAGTGGCAATAGTACGAAAATCATAGTCTAGGGTTTACCGAGATCACCTGAAAATAGCTAGGGGAACACTAGACAACATAAACAAAACGGATTTCCCAAATCCACCAAATCGTCACCATCTGAGTATCTAACAGCAGTGGAAGAGGCGAACAGCACGAATCGATCCGCCGATGAAAAGTTAGGGTTTCAATTCAGCTGAGAAATTCGAGACTGGCAAACAGTTGATCCAGTAACACATCAAGTAGCTGAAAGTAACACATAAAATGCCGGCAACTAAACCAATTAAATTTCGAAAAACAAGCCAGATGAGCTGATTGAAATTACCAAATATAAGAAGCTAGAAAGAGAAAAAAACGAGCTGAAACATGAAGAAAACAGCAGAAAACGAGGCGCGGATGAAAAGGAAAGAAATCTAAGATCTGAGTGAGAAGAAGAAGATGAAATTAAATGGAGTGGAGAACGAACCTGAGTTTCAGCCAGCTGAGGATTGGGACGATGAACCGGACAGCGATTCTTGACGGCCAGAAGAGGAAACTGTAGTGGTAGAGAGAGAAATTGACGAGGAAGATGTGGATCAAACCTGTAAGATGAGATTCGAAGCTGATGGAGCAGAATTTGAGTGCGAAGTTTCGTAAAACCCTAGAGAGAAAGGGAGGTTTCGATCGGTGAGAGAGAGATCTAAGGATAGTGGAGTGGGGGTTTTTTTTTTTTTTTTTTTTTGGATTTTAATAATCTTTTTTCAGACCTTGAAAGGAGGTTTTGTGTGTGCGTATTAATATCATCCATGCCCATACCATTCGCATTCCACATGTACATATCATCCATCCACAACCTATTTTTATAGTGGTGCACTAAAATAAGTTTTAAATTATATATTTAGTTTTTATGATCGAAAAAGAGTTAAATTAAATCTCGTTAATTTAAAAGGTTAGAATTGAATCATTATGCTCAGGTAAAACAATGATAGTTCTTATCATTTATAATGGATAACGAATTAAACACGAGTAGATAACTTTTTAAAAAAAAAATATAGATAACTATAAACTATTTAAGTAAAAAAAAAAAAAAAAATTATGAAAAAAAAAGTTACTTATTTTATCCAATCAACTACGAAATTTACGTTATCATTGTTAATTAATTTTAATATATTAAGAATTGCACATGATAATAATAATTATTTTGAAGTTTGATGAGATTATATATAACTAAATTTAAATTTTTAATTCATAAAAATAAAATGAGAACTTTTCTTTAAATCAATGGTAAAAACCAAATTCAACAATCTTCGAATAATATATTGACAAGATTTGTAATTTTTATTCTAAAAATAAAAAAAAGGAGGGAGGGAGGGAGGGAGGGAGGGAGGGAGGGAGGGGAACTCGTGGAGAAAATTATAGGTGGACAGGTGGCGGGTTCATGTGGATGGGTATGAGAAGGGCATATTGGGCGTGAAAGAAAAAACCCTAGTTACCATTTTACCACGCGTGGCTTACACGCTCGCTAAGGCGACGAATGGGGATAGTCCATTTGTGGCTGTCGTGTCATGAAAGGCTAAAGATGCCTTCCCACTTAAACGCATTTTAATTGGAGCGTGCGTTACACGCTACCTGCCTGATGAGCTCGGCCACGACTAGGACCACTCTCTCATTCCAAACCCTAAATTTTCTAAACCAGTCTCCTCTCTTCTTTTTTGTCCAATTAATACCCCAGCATTTTCTTTATTCCTTTGTAAGGCTCCCTTCTACTTTTCTAGATTAATTTTTCGGTGTTCTTCAAGTTCTTTTATATATCCTTGCCTTTTGTGTTGGATTGACACGAATAATAATATGAGCCTCAATAAGAGAACACGTCTCCTTTAATTTGACATAAATAATTTACCATTTCAACTGTGTGAATTATATATATATATATATATATATTTTAATCATAGTGCAATGATATTGTAAGATTTTTTTTTATTCTACAAGTAGGGATTCGAAACTCAAATAATATGAGAGTCAAATATATCGATTTTCAGATTCGAAACTGTGACCTTAGAGTTGAAAACTAACAAAAAAATCAACGCTTCACCGACTCATTTGGTAATTTGTCACAATATATATATATTTTTTGAAAACAATTTGTCACAATATTTAGGATTAAAGGATTTAACATGAATTTTTAATCGAGCTCAACCTACTTGTAACGGTTATTAATAATCTAATCCTGGAAAATTTTAATTTTAATTAATTGAACCACTACCGATGAATTATGAATAAATATAGTACAAAATTCTCTTCGTTTTTTTTTTTTGAGTACAGTACAAAATTCATTGTTTTATAGTTATCATTAGATTAAAAACTGTGCACAATTTTTTCTTTACGAAGAACTAGCTAGAAATGTTGTTGGAAAAAGAATTCATGAATTCAAAAGATTTTTTTTTTACTTTTTTTTAGTTCTTCAAAAGTTAAAAACTTGTTTATTGACCAATTTCAAAATTTAAAATAAATTTGATTTCATCAAATATTTGAAAATAAAATAAAATTTATTTTATTTTTAAAAAATTTTACAGATTCAAAAAAGAAAAAGGAACTAGATGTCCGAGGTCCCAATTTCTACTTTGGACACATCTAAATCTAGGTCCTTTCAAATACATCTCCTAACAGGATTCTAGTGATAGTGTCCAAAGAAAATGAGTAAACTAATTTATTTATTTATTTTTATAATTTTAGGTTGATTAGTTGAAGTAAATTTTAAAATATATATGCTGAAAAAGAAATATTAATTAAGTACTTTATCAAATTTTCTTCATTTTTTCACCATGTCACCACACTTATAATAAAACATCATAATCAACCACAAAGTGGATTTATAAGTCAGAGGGTGTTAAGTAACTTAGGTTTTTTTTTTTTTTTTTTTTTTAATATTCGTGATTGTTTGGACCAGCTTGCGCGCACCTCGACTAATGTCACAGATATATCGTCTGACCTTGCAACATTTGGATGCCAAGGAATATGATAGGAAACTAATTTCTAGGTAGGTGGTCACCATAAATTGAACGCATCACCTTATGCACTCCAGGACACTTTTTGACCATTTAAACTACTTCATAATGATTTTAAGTAACTAAAATATTATCAATTCTGTCTATGATAGTCACCATCCTAAAAATTAATTTTTTATCTATTTTTTTTTATATATAAATATTTTAAGATCAAACGATTGTGCGGTTAGGTTGACCTCAACACTCCCATATTAATCTATATATGGTATAGGGGACAATATAAAAGTGGGGGAAAAAACCTAAAAAGGTGAAATGTCGTGTTGCCATGAATTACCAGTGTGTGTATTGATTGGAATATATATTTGCATGGGCCAGTGAAGATCCTGTTAAGAATCTCTTCATAATTAAATGCCACCTGCTGCTTACAGCCATGTATAGCCAAAGCCAGCTCAAACCAAACCACTCTCCCAGGCCACCATCTTAGACCCACCACTATTCCCTATTCCTAAAATACATAGGGATGTTCATTTTCACCGCGAGGCCGGGTTCCCGGTCCTCCCTAACAGAGTGGAGAATCCTCGATTAGGTGGAGAATGGGACTGAAGACGGGAGAGAAAAATTCTCCGTTAACTAAATAGGGCTGAGGACGGGAATTGTACTCCCTGTCCTCGATTTCCCGATCCTCGCCCCGTTTATTTATTATTATTATTTTTTAATATTTTTTCTTAATTCTACTCCTTTAATTTTTAAATAAATATATTTTTGTTGATGATATTTTCTATGCATATGAATATTTCTTTGATAATTAATTGAAACTTATAGATCTTCTTTTTTAAAAAATCTAATTTTTTGAATCTTTTATCCAAAAAATATATAAAAAAAAAAATAATAATAAATTGAAAAAAAATCCCCACGGAGAATCTCCCCCGATCCCCAATAAAAACGGCAATTTTTTCAGGGACGGGAATTGAATTTGATGGCGGGGATGGGGACGGAGAAACCATTCCTCGATTCTGCCCCGCCCCGTAAACATCTCTAAAAATACACACCACATTTATAAGGTTTAATCACACTAAGGTTAAGTTACAAATTTCAACTTTATATATAATTATTACAAAATTACAATGGTTAAAAGATGATTGTTTTATGTTCCTCAAAAAAAAAAAGAAAAAAAGATGATTGCTATATTTTCATCTATAAATTTTTTATCATTCAATTTTATAAATTTCTTTGTACTTTAAAAAAAAAAATTTTAATTATTCCTGTGGTAAATTTGAGGTTAATTTTAAATAAAAATAGTTTAATAATATAATACAAGAAATGAAAAAATGTAAACATATTTCTACAGTTTATAAAAAAAAAAACTAATATATAATAGATTTTTGTAAGAAAAATTCACAAAAAACATGCGACTAATTTTAAATATTTCTTTAGTATATGAATTAAACTTTATGTATGTATGTGTATGTATTTAATGTATGAGATTTTTTTTTTAATTATAAAATTAAATTCTATTTTTTAATTAAAATATCAAATTTATAATTTATTGAGGATAAATTAAAATGACCGAAATATCTAATTTACTATTTTATTTTTCCTTATATTTACTCATAAAAAATTATATATGGTTGATGAATATAAAGCTATATACTCTAAGATACAAAAGGGTGTTTGTTTGCCCTATTTAACAAGGATTTAAATTGAATATTTACTAACTATTTTTCGAAAAATTATATCCAAACGAACTATTCAAAAGAACTCATTATTTTTATTATTAAAAAGAATTTTTCATTTCTAACTACTAATTTCTAATAATTTATTTATAACTACTCAATATAACTCTTCATTTCCAAACCACTCATTTTTAATTAATCAAAATAATTCATTTTTAATCACTCATTTTTAGTCATTCTTTTTTTAACTATTCAAAATAAGTACTCATTTTAAATCAATATCCAAACTAGATTTTACTCTAACTCTTCTACAAAAATTCCACATTCAAACGAATTTTTAGCTACAACTTTCAAATTTTAATTTTTCAAACTAACTCTTCGTTATAATTGATGACGACTAAAGAATCTACCTATCTTATAAATTAATTTTAAAAGTATTTCATCTTTTGAACGAGAGATCTTCAAAATTTATTTAGTTATTATTCTTTTCTTCATCGAATTGCTTAGGACGGATGTTGATTTTTATATTGATTTATTTTAAAACTTATATTCATAGAGTTTCAATAAAAAAAAAAAAAAAAAAAGAAAACTTATATTCATGGCCCCTCACATTGTCCGATCGTTGCTAATTATATTGTTTTAGCTCCAGAATCTCGATTTTATTTCCTAATTGACACTGGTCTCTTCAACTTTACTTATTTCTTTTATTTGATTTTTTTTTTCTTGTATCTATTGGAACAAGGGAATATCAAATTGAAGAAAAGAAAATAATTTTGGTTATCCATACTATCAATTATTCTTCTATAATCATTATTTCTTTCACGTAATAACTATTTATTTCATTATCAATATTCATCTCTTTATAATTTCATTTTTTTATAATTAATTTTTATTTTCTCAACAAATTTTCATTTTCCTCATAAAAAGATATTATGTTTTTTCATAATTATTCACTACACTCCAACAAGATATTATGTATCATCATAATTATTCTTGGTATGACAAATATATGCAACGATTCTTCTCATAAGCATTTTTTTGACGCTAATGCAGACAACTATTTTCCCTATTCTTTTGCTCTCTTATTTTTTCTGTAATCTCGAACACTTATATCAATAGTGGATTACTTTTAACATTTCTTTAGCTAATAATAATAGCTTGGGATAAATAGATATAATTAAGATGAGTTAAATTTGATTTTGAGGTTGTCATACATACTCAATCTAAGTATTTAGATCGGAAATTTGTCAAACTCAAATAAAAACTTTTTTTTAGTACAACTCAAATAAATACTAGTTAGGTGATGAATTCAACCTAATCCAACATCTAATGTTTAGATTCAATTATGTTTGAAAAATTTAATATAATTTATTTTAAAATATATGAAAACTAGAGTAAAAAGATGAGAACTAAAACTATCTATTACCCTGTTTTATAAAACTAAACAAACTAATTTTATATACCAAGCTGGATAATTTATTCATTAATTTTGCAAAGGAAATAATAATAATAATAATAATAATAATAATAAATTCTTAATGATTTGGACCGATTAGTTAATATAATCATGTTCCAACTCAAACTAATTTATAAACAAATTCATAAACCAGCCCCTTTTTATTATTTTCAAAACTAAATCTACCAAACTAACTCATAAACGGTATACACTGATTATACCAACTCAAATAAATTTATATCAATTTTTTTTTTGAGCAAAAATAAATTTATATCAATTAGCTCGGGTGTTTATATGCTGCTGGGATTTGTTAACTCAAAATAAATTATCTTACCCATGTTAAAGGACGAACTATTTTACATAGTTTTATTGATAAGATTGTGAGATAAGTATTTTCACTTACAAAATCAAACGGAAACGGATCGAGTTTTTCGTCTTTTAGAGAACAATAATTAGAATAGAGAAGGCTAATAATAAGATGTTTAAAGAGTGTCCGTAAATGAAATCATTAAAAAGAATGTCCGTAAAATGACAGAAAAAATGTTTAAATTATAACGCAATCAAACATAAAAGCAGTTCAAGCCAAGTGTTTGAATGAGAGAATGTTTAAATAAGCAGTACACAAAAATTATGTTTGAATAGAGAGTAATTTGAATGTAGTGTTGGAATGAGAACTATCATGGAGTGATCTTGTTAAAATAAATTCCAGATCTATGTATCTAAATTCAAGAACAATCAAATAGAGATGAATCTAAAGCAAGCAAATAGAATGATGAAGGAGTAGAGAAAAGCACAACGGATGTAAGTGGTTCGGACTAAGCCTACTCCACTGTCAGAATGTGAATCGATCTATCTTGATCGGATTCACTCATAATAGCATTGCTATAGATTTGTACAAGGGTTCTCAATGGTGGCTAGAGTTTCTAAACTCTATCTCTCAAGGAAGGAGATAACCCAAATGTGCTTTATATATAGCACACATATTACACAACTCACAAGGCTAGTTAACTAACTACCAAATTAACCCAAGTTACATTTAATTCACCATATGGGTTAATTATGTGTAATTCATCTAATAACAAAATACCCTCTTGAAGTACATATCATAAAACAAATCACAATCAGAATATCAGAATGATCTCGAGATCTTAGAAGCTCCAGACACACCTGGATCAAAACTTGTTCAAACTGAACAATCATAATATCAGAATTCCAGACTCGCCTGTATCAAAGCTACCCAAACAAACCAGCTCAAAACAGAATGCCAAACAGACTTAGCTCAAAATCCCAAACAATCTTGGCTTAGAATTCGCCCATGCAGAACAAATAAAAAAGATACTCAAATCTCTCAGAAGACAAAGTTTTAGTCAAAATATCTGCATGATTGTAAACCGTGTTCACCTTCAGCAATGACAACCTATTCTTAACAACAACGTCTCTAACAAAGTGGAATCTAACATCAATATGCTTGGTTCGATTATGAAAAGCAAGATTCTTAGATAATGCCAAAGCACTCTGGCTATCACAATGCAAAGGAATCAAATAGTCTATATCAAGCATTTCAGAAATCAAACCTTTTAGACAAAAAAACTCTTTAACTGCATCAGTTAAAGTAATATATTCTAATTCAGTCGAAGACAAAGCAACAACTGTCTACAAGCTAGACTTCTAACTTATCACATTGCCGAACAACATGAAAACATATCCTGTAAGCGATCTACGCCTGTCGGCGTCAACAGCATAATCAGAATCAACATAACCTGTCAGGATGGATTCTTCATAACTATCAGATTTTGTATTTAAAAGACCCTTCGCGACAGAGCTTTTAATATACCTTAATATCCACTTTGCTGCTTCCTAGTGGGGCTTACCAGGGTTACTCATGTACCTGCTAACAACACTCATCGATTGTCCCAAATCTGGCCTACACGATATCATGGCGTATATAATACTCCCAACAAGATTAGAATAAGGCATTCCTTTCATATCTTCAATATCTTCCTCAGAAGATGGAGAATAACTTAATGATAATTTGCAATTCTGAGCAAATGGAGTCTTTACTGACTTGCAACTTTCCATGTGAAAGCATTTCAAAATACCAGCCAAATAATTAGGTTAACTGATACTCAAACTGTGATTATCTCGGTCTCTGATCAACTTCATACCCAAAATTTTCTTAGCAGCACCCAAATCTTTCATCTCAAATTTGCTATTCAACAAATCATTTACCCTCTTAAACTCGGCAACACTACTCAATGCAATCAGAATATCATCCACATACAACAGAAGTAGGATGAAGCAATTTACATTAACAGTCTTTCTGTATACACAAGTGTCAACGAAATTCTTAGCAAAACCATTCTCAAATATGAAAGAGTCAAAACACTTATTCCACTGTCTTGAATACTGCTTAAGGCCATAGATAGACCTTTTCAGATGACAAACCTTGCCATACTGACCATCTACTTTATATCTAGGAGGTTGTTTCATAAAGATATCTCCATCCAAGGTTCCATGCAAGAATTCCGTAGTCACATCCATTTGCTCTAATTTAAGATTGAATTAAACAGCCATTGCCAATAAGGCTCTTATAAAAGAATGCCTAACAACTGGAGAAAAAACTTCAGTGTAGTCAATCCCCTCTTCTTATGTGTAACCTTTCGCAACCAATCTTGCCTTAAATCGAGGTTGAGCAAATCCACTAATTCCTGGTTTCACCTTAAACAACCAAAGTTCAAGTCTCAAGATGATCCACCAAAGTCCAAGTCTAATTGTTCTTCAAAGAAACCATTTCCCAGTCCATCGTCTCAATCCATTCAATAGAGTGATTGAAATTTAAAGCTTGCTTGTAGTATTCGATTCAGAAATGCCCTCATCATCATAACAGTATAGAGCAAAACCTACAAACTGAGCTTCATCATATCTCGATGGAGGTCGAATTACCCTTCTCTGTCTATCTTTGGTAAGCTGATAGGACTGAATGTTTGGATTCACATCAAGGGCAATTTGCTGAACATTACTCTCTGAACTAGCAAGATCATCCTCTGGCTTAAAAGTAACAACCACGGGATCAGAATATGCAATATCATCGATATACACAGAGCCTCAGAATCCTTCTTCTATATTTTCATCTCTAAATCCCTAGAACGAAGCGAGTCAAGAACTTTGTCTAGGATCAATTTCTCACTGCTATACTTGATAACTGATTTCAGCTCTTTGAACTTGTCGGGTAATGAATTGAGAAGAATCACTGCTTGATTCTCATAATCAAGCTTCTCCCCAATGTTTACCAAATTTGCACAAATTTTATTGAAATCATCTATGTTTTCCCCCAAATCCTTAGACAGATCCATCCTAAAACCGAATAGCAACTCCTTCAGATATATCTTGTTAGACAATGACTTTGACATGTAGAACTCTTCTAATTTGGCCCACAGAGTAGCCACATCATCAATCTCGCCAAGTCTTCTCAAGACATTGTCTGCCAAATGTAGGATTATGGTGCTATTTGCAATCTCATGGTAGCAGGCCATTTAGGAGGGTTGTCCAAGGCTTTTGCAACTTTCTGTTACATTAACAAGGCTTTCATCTTCCTCTTCCACAAACTCAAATCACTTGTCTCATCAAATTTATCGATCATAAACTTTGCTGACATATTTCCAGATCAAACACCAATTATGAAAGTAGTTTATTCAGAGAATTGCTAGCTTCAACCATAGAAAAAAACTAGCAGTCAACAATTCAGAATTACCCAGTTAGAATCACAAAGCAGCATTCACAAATCAGTTCTAAAAAAATTTTAAAATTTCAGTCAATATCTCAAAATAGGCCAAATTCCAACAAATTTATCAAAATGGCAACCTAAAATTTCAGCTTGATTCATACAAAAGGCAATTGAAATTTAGCTCAATGTTCATATCAAGATACCCCAAAATAATATGTATTAAAACCTGCGCTGCTTTAGAAACTTCACAAATCAACGCAATTAAATTGAAGTTTTAGAGGAATTCAAGAAAACCACAAGTCACAATTATAGACTTGTGAAGGTGCTTAGATAGGCAAATGAAATAAAAAAAACACCATCTGATCATTTCTGAATTTGCAATCAATAGAAGCAACTCACGAATTAGACAATCGAAAATCACAACAGATGAATTTGAGATGGCAGATGACCACTACAAATTTCGATTTTAGGTGATTCCAAAATTAGATTCCAAATTCAATCACAGATGAACCAGACGCTGTTAATTTCACCCAAAATCGCCGAGAATCAAACTCACCGTCGCTTGATTGCAAATGAAGCCACAAATCGCCGAGAATCGTTCAATTTCAAAAGAACCAGACGCTGTTAATTTCACCCAAAATCGAAATCCAATCTGTGCCAAAACCAATGACTCTTAATTCAATCCACGATGAAACAAAATTTCTGATGAAGAATAGCTAAATCAGAGCTGCAGATCTCAATCAGAGATTCAATTAGATGTGTCGTCGATTCCTCAAATGCAGGTCTGCAGTCGACACCTGAAGAAGAAGCTCAGAATCTACAGAATTCATCTAATCCACCGAAATTAAAATGGAAATTGAACAAGAAACTGAGCCGTAATTATTGACTACGAAGACCAAATAAAATCGGTGCCTGATTCAGACTTTGACGCCGCAAAATGAAATCACCGTTGCAGAGTTGTCGGTCGATTTCAACAATTATTGATTTCACAAATCAGAGAAAGCCAGAAGCACAAATCAATTTCACGATAACTCAGATGATAAGGATGATCAGAAATCGAAGCTTATAAGTGCGAATCACAAAGAATGAAGGCCCAATATAATTTCAAAACAGAAATACAGTAGATTCTAATCCTGAGTTGGAGCAGAAATCAAAGACTCAACCAGCTCTGATACTAATTGTTAAAATAAATTCTAGATCTATGCATCTAAATCTAAGAACAATAAAATAGAGATGAATCTAAAGCAAGCAAATAGAAGTATCAAGGAGTAGAGAAAAGCACATCGGATGTAAGTGGTTCGGACTAAGCCTACTCCACTGTCAGAATGTGAATCGATCTATCTTGATCGGATTCACTCATAATGCCATTTCCATAAATTTGTAAAAGGGCTCTCAATGGTGGCTAGACTTTCTAAACTCTCTCTCTCAAGGAAGGAGATAACTCAAACGTGCTTTATATAGCACACATATTACACAACTCACAAGGCTAGTTAAGTAATCCCCAAGTTAACCCAAGTTACATTTAACTCATCATATGAGCTAATGATGTGTAATTCACCTAATAACAAATTTAGTAGTTAAAGGGCCTGAAAGTGTTTATAGTGATGAGTTCAATTCATGGTGGTCACCTATTCAAAAATTAATTTCCTTCACCTGTTCCAATTTAAAATGTGGGATTCGTAAAGTTTTTTCTATTCTAAACAAATTTACTTCCAAAAAACCAAACGGGAGATTAAGCAATTATTTGAGTACTAATTTGTTTTATTTAATTTATTTTTATATATAAATCAATCTTATTTCTAACCAACACAATTAAAAGTTTAACATTATTAGATTTTACAAATTAAACTCTCATTGTTAAATCGTTCCAAACTCAAAACTTAAGTAGATGAATTATATGATACATTTAATTATATCAGCACTCTAACAACTCATCAATAATTAAAAAAAAAAAAAAAAAAAAAAAAAAAAACCCCCCAATAAAAGGAAATTACTATAATTGAAAATAAAATAAACATAAAAGAGTTTTCTTTTAGTACATTAACAATTTTTGGGTCGAAGGATTTCAACCTACAATTTCTTTATTGATCTGAGTCTTACAAATTTTTGATTGATGATATATTAATTATTACTAATTTAAACTCATTTTGGGAGAAAGACTAGTCTAATGGAAATAACAGTGTCAAATTACTGTCGTAATTAACGGACAAGTTTAATTGATAAATTATATATATATAAAAAAATAAAAAATAATAATGCATTTGCTTATATTTCAGAATATGTTAGTGAATAAATAAACACAAAAAAAAAAAAAAAAAAATCAATAAACAAACATATATTTGAAGCAAACTTACACTGACAATATTAAACTAGTTTATTTGTTGGTCAGTTGCTGAGTGATATTAATATAGATCTAATGTCAAAAAGGTTTTGGATTCGAATCTCTCATTCCAACTCATTGTAATGTAAAAAAAAAAAAAAAGAAAACTAGTTGATTTTTTGGTTTAAGCAATATATTTAAACATAACAAGTATGTGTATTGTCATCAAAACATTTCTGTCATTCTTTCACTTTTCAATTAAACGACAAGTTATTTTGTTTCCTCGTCAAATATGTCAGGTAAAGATTTTTTAGTCTCTAGGGGAAAAGAGAGGAAGAGGAACAATCCCTCTTTCCATCATCTCATTCCATCTTCTCATTTCAACTTCTCATTCAAATTCATCATCCAACCTCTCATCTAAATCCTTCATCCAATTTCTCATCCAAATCTTTCATCTAACCTCTCATTCAAACTCCTCATATCAACCTGTTCTTTTAAATATTTTTTTTAAACAAATATGTATGGTATATTATTATAGTTTCTTATAGAATTAATAAATAAAACTAACTTGTTAAACTTAAAAAAATATTTATAAATTATCAATATTTTATAGATTTAATTTTGTCAAGAAAATAAATTTACCATTTACATTATATAAAATAATGTAAGTTTGCGACTTTAATTTTTTTACATTTAAATCAATAAAATAAAATTGAATAAAAAATAAATCTTTATATATATAAATCTAAGGAATAAAAAATGAAGAATGAATAAAAGTGGAAGAAAAAATAGGTTAGAATGAAAAAAGAATAAAAAAATATTAGCCATGAATTGGAATTGAACTTGGGCAACTAGAATTTTGAAGACCAAAATTCAATGAGACACCAACTCATTTCATAAAATATGTGCATTTTTAATTAAATGATGAAAAAGTAAGGTAAACAAATGTATTAAAAATAAAAAATGAATAAAATATATTGAAATTCAAAAGTCAACAAACTTGGGCAATGAGAATTTTGAGGACCAAAATTCAATGAAACATCAACTCATTTCATAAAATATGTGCATTTTTAATTAACATATACAATAACATGTATATTTTAAAATTTTCACAAGTTGACAATTAATAGATAAATATTTCGTTCTTAAAAAAATAAAATTATTTTATGATAAAAAATTAATACGAATAAATTAGTTAATGAATAATTACATATAAATATTATTTATATTGATATGTACATTATAATTATGTGAAAACAATTTTTATTCAAGTTATTAATGAAATTAATATAAAAATTGTTCCTAAAATAATTACACGTTCTATGAGAAAAAGTTAATTATAAAAGATTCAATTACAACAATAATTATCTAATCATTGTTGTATTAATTAAAAAAATCAACCTTCAAATATCAATTTTATAAATAAATAAATAAATAAATCTTTAACCTCTCTTTCAAACAACCATATTGATAATTCTAAAAAATGGAGAGTTAAAGTAGCTTAAATTAAGATGATTGTAGAAGAAAAATGTTGAAATGAACCGATTAGGTAGAGCAGTTCGCAGAACAGACTAAAGCAAAGCTTTCAGGGAAGTGTCGAACAAAAGCCTGCTAGAAATAAAATCTAGAAGTTAAACGCAACAAAGCATGCTTAATTGAATAAAATTATTTCTAAGTGTTTAAGAATTGATGCTTGTATTTCGTTGCAGGAAACTTCAGCAGAGCGAATAGAGCAAAGCAAAGAAGTAGAGAGAAGCAATCCGCTCTAGCGAAGCGAAAAAAACTCTAAGCGATCTAAAGAAGCCAACTAGTGTTCGTAGCGGCGAGAAGCTTAGCCAAGCAGACGATAGAGAAAAAAGGAAAACATCTCTTTCAAGGTCGCGTGGCAAAAATCCGTGATTCCTAAGCTCATCTCCACCGTTAAATTTTGTCAGCTCTGACGCTCCCGACAAAGTGGATCATGGAACAACTTTTTGCAGAGGAGGATCATGGAGTAGATGTAGCAGCGAATTATCGGGAGGCCTATATAAGGCGAGAGTACTCCTCAATTTCAGCATCGACCATTATTACATGCATAACATTAGGACTGTCGAGCTTGCTTAGAGATAAGATTGCTTGCAAATTAACTCAATGAACTTGCATGCATAACATTTCAGCATCGGCCCTTTGTATGAACTCAGTGTTAATTCGAGAGAGTTAAGATCGATTGAACTTGCATGCATAACATTAGGACTGTCGAGCTTGCTTAGAGATAAGATTGCTTGCGAATTAAAGAACCCTTAGAGATAAGGTTCGCCTAGTGCTAACTTGATAAGATTGTTGTTGAGATTCAAAAGAATCGAACTAAGTGATTGAGAGAGCCGAATGCCTGTGTTCGAGAGAACCAAATGGATCTCTGTTAGTGTTCGCCTTCGCTAGTTACTTCATTTGAGCGAATCCCTGAAAACCTTGACCTTTTCGATATTTCACATACTCTTGTTACTTTTACTTGTTATTTCGCTTAATCAAACGCACCAACATCGGTTTATTTTCAACAACTTGGTGACCTTGACTCTTGCATGAACCTGACTTTAAACACACTAAAAATTTCTGAGGAGAATGACCTTTACTTACATTAAAACTTGCTATAGCACGACTGCGTATACTTGCGCATTTGTAGAGACTCA
>JBBMKA010027787.1:0-25591 GCA_037833695.1 Sechiopsis laciniata
GTTTAGAGACTATAATATTGCTTCTATTGCATTAAACTGGAAAGCTTTTATGTAATCTCGCATGCATCTTGCATGCTCTTTGGAATGAAATTCGTATCTTTTCCAAAAAAAAAAAAAAAACTAAAAGATTAAATTTTACGCGTTACTTTAGGCAAAATGAACAATGAGGTTTTTTTTTTAATTCTTTATGGTATGATTATTCCTTTATTTAAGAATCAATTCTCTTCCTTTCAACCCATTCATTTTTATTTTGAGAGTCTGGCACTTTTTCTTTTTACTTTACTCTTTTTCTAGAAAGAAAAGAAAGCTAAATACGTATGGTTAATAATGCGTACGTAACACTCAAGTTTTAAGGTTTGGAATCTAATTCTTACACCTGATAACTCCAAAATTTCATATAATTTGATCGCCCTACTTAATTTTCTTGATTGCTTGTTAATGAAAACTTTCTTTAGAGATTAACCATTATTTTTAATTATAAAAAAAAAAAAAAAAAAAAAAAAACAATGATTTTTTAATTATGTTTTTGTCTTCACGCTCACACTTTTTAAATAAAGTTTTAGGACATCATCTAGTATTGGTATATTTCGAATCAAACACGTTTAACTTTAGAAACTATTAGTTCTTTTAAGCATTTACATCTACAATTTTGATAATCTACGATACAATGGCCAAACCAAATAGAGAGGAAAGAAATAATATGATAACGGCTAAAAATGAGCGTGTTTTTCCATAGGAGATATAGTTTTTTTCGTATTTCCAACATTTTGAGTTTTGACATTTATTAATTGTCATTACAAAGAAATAATTTATTTTTATCATCTATATACTTTTAAATGTTCAATTTTAGTTCTTATGCATAAAAAAATTGTTATAAAATCGGCAATCAACAATCGAATCGAAGATAAAGAAAACATAAAGAAGGTAAGAAAACACACAAAAATTTACGTGGTTTACTAACGTTGTGTTAGCGTCCACGGGCAGAGAGGGGGCACAATTTTATTAAGGAGAAGTGAAATACAAAATACAGAATGAACATCATCATCGACTATGGTTTAATTTGAGTTTATATATACACTCTCATTAAATCCTATTACAAAATGTGAATGCAGAAACAAATATAGAATGCAATTAAGTTGCTAGGCGTTCATGCTACGATACAGTATGCGTTTGCTACAACGCGAAATGCATTTACAAATCGTAATGCGCTTACGCATGCAGAATGCGGAATGCATTTATGAATCGGGGGCATTGCCCCCGCACCCCTATTAGCTTACCTGACAACGAGACTCCAGACTAACTAATCTCAGGGCATTCAATCATTCAAGGCATATCTCAACAGAACTTTTTTTCAAAAAAAATTTTAAATAAAATAAAATAAAATAAAATTGGAGCTTAGGATACTTTTGAATTTTTTTTTTTCGAAATTGATATAATAATTTTAATAATCGTATCCCTATAAATGATAAAATAAAAACATATTTCTAAAATTTATTGAGAAAAAAATGTCTTTAAAACTAATTTAAAAGAACATGTTATGAAAATGAAACAACGGTATGAAAGTTCCATTATGGTGATATTCCTATTACATGTAAATATGGTAGCAAAAGGTCCTCTGGGTAACACATTGTTAAAGACAAGGATATTATGCACTCTCTAATGAAATGGAATGTCAATAATGGAGCTCCAATTCGATTTTGATTTTTAGGTTCTCAACCAAAGTTGACTTACATAAACCATATCAAATTAAACACGGCTGGAGAATATGGAATTAGGCATCCCATTCGCACCAACTTGGTTTCATTTTAAAATATGTCTTAGACTAGTGCGATGTAAAGGGGGTCATTTCAAGAGATTCTTGTTTACAAAATGAATACATTGAATGAGAGTGGCTGTTTCTTTTTTTCTACATACGATTCTAAAGTTGTATATATTGAAATATACATATATATATATGTCAAATTTTAAAATTTTAATATAGAAACGATTTCTACTTCTAATATCTTGATAGAAATACTCCAAGTTTTTAATAAACTAAAAATATTAGGACTTAGGGTTTATAATCATGAAAATTAAACCCGTAAATTGTGTTGTAATCGAGTAAGCTCAAACTAAAAAACATAGGTTTTTGCTGCAGCAAGAGTAACTTTTTTTAGTTAAGGAATGGAATCTAGGACTCCTCTTGATTATTGGTGTCATTGTGATCATGCTTGTCCAATGTATGTGTTGTATGTGATCAGATGATCGTTTAGATCTCTTTTAATCATGTTTTCAATATTGAATATTTTAATTAGGATTGCGTTTAATTTCCTTATTTCTATTCTTGTGTTTGATTTCTAAGTCATTTACATGTGCAATGATGTAATTTTAAATATGCGTTAAAATGTACTATAGGTATGATTAGTTGTTCATCATTCCTCCCAACTATATGTTAATACAATATAGTTGTGGTTGTTTGTCTTCATTGCTTGCACTATAGATTAATCTACAAATTATTGGTTTTCCTACAAGAGGGTCATATTTATTTTGATGATCAGCTCAAGGTGTATTGACTTAGATTTAAGCCAAAGGTTTCACAAGTTTCTCAATCTAGTGTTTAATATAGCAAGATGTTTGGATGAAGTTTTGGATGTTGAATAGTTAAAAATTAAAAGTTGCAGACAAAATTTTGTGATGTGATTTTTATATAAAAAAGTTAGAGACAATAACTTGTTTGCATGTGAATTTAAAATTGATAATTATTAAATGAGTAGTTAAAAAAGAATGATTAAAAATGAGTAGTTAAAAATGAATTATTTTGAAAAGTTATAAATTAATTATTAGAATTGAAAATTATTTTGAATAATTATAAATGAATGACTAGAAATGAAGAGTTAGAAATGAGGAATTATTTTTAATAATAATAATAATAAATATATTTTGAACAGGTTCAATTGTTTTGGATGTTTTTTTCGAACAAATACCCCTAATGGCCTTTTTCTTGCATTATAAATTTCAAACATTTTTTTAGAAACGTAATCGTTGATATTCGAGGACCGAAAGTAAATCGAATCTCACGCAGCCTTTTAGGCAAGACTGTCATTAGTGGAATAATCGCTCGATTATATATTCTTCCATCGTTAAAACTTCGTTTTGTACAAAATATTTAATTAATAATTGTCCTTTTATGTTTCTTTTGAGATTTTTGACAAGACATTATTAAAGAATGTACGTGTCTGACAGTTGTTTAATGTTTGTAAATCAATGCCACCTTTGTGAAGACAATCAGTTTAAATTTTGATCGTTCGCTCAAAAACAGCAATACTTAGATAAAGATAAGTAAATGTATTTATTTATTACCATTTTGAATTACATTTTTTTATTTTTTTTAAAAAATTGACTTTGATTGATGGAGAGAAAAATACTAAATTGTAAAGAAATGTGATCCAAAATGGTAGTAAGTATTTTCAAGATAAGTACCCACCTTTACCTAAATTTTGATCGCTAAAAAAAGCAATAAATTTTAAGGAATAAAAATGTATGTAGCATTCAAACACTGGCGGTGTTTGTTTGTCATATTTAACTAAGATTTAGTTGGATGATATATTAACTCCTCCTTGAAAACCTACATTCAAACGAGTTTTTATTAACTTCTCTTCCTTTTTACTTTTAAAAATAACTCTAATTTCTAATCATTCATTTATAACTACTCAATCATTTCTAATCACTCATTTTTAATTATTCATTTCAAATCAATCAAAATAATTAATTTTTAACCACTCATTTTTAATCATTACTTTTTTAGCTATTCAAAATAGCTACTCATTTTAAATCTACATTCAAACAAGGTTTTGATTCTAACTTTTCTACACAAAAACAACATCCAAACAAATTTTTTGCTACAACTCTCAATTTTTAACTACTCATAATAACTCCTCAATATAATTCCATAAACTAAATCCTTCTTAAATATGACAAACAAACAGCCACACAGAGTTTTAAAATGTGGGAGGATTTTCCTTGTTTAAACGTGATGAAAATACAATTTCAAAACAGAAATAAACATTTAAATACCGAGAGAATTGGAGTACAGATTTGATCTTGAAAATCGATATTATGTTGTTTAATGTCAACATTTGGATTTTCTCGTAGAAAATTAATTCTACGGTAGGTGGTCACCATCACCTTAAGCACCACAAGACTTTTTTTGACCACTTGAACCACTCTATAATGATTTTGTACCTATATCTAATGTGTGATTTCAATCACACTTTTCAATAATTCTACTAAAACAAAATACCACTAGAGCCTCCCATAAATATTTATCTATCAACCTAACTCTTATCTAAATCAACTCTTCTTGAATATAGAGCACGACACAAAATCTGATTTAAGGGCTCAACTATTGATCTTCACCATAACTATTAACAAAAAAAGGTTCAATAATGATTTGCAAAAACAAGTTTCCTAATATCCATTTTAAATGTCAACCATAATTGATAATGTCATATTCAAATTCATTGCACATCTTAGGAGGTGATTGGATTTAGGGGTTGGGAGAGGAGAAGAGAGAAAGGTATCCCAACTCCGTATTTGTTTTTTATACATCACAATGGCACAACCTCTTTTAACTGTCCTCACATCCTATCAAACTTATTTAATCCTATCAAACTTTATTATAATACAAAATTAATATAAAATAAAAATATTCTCTCTTAAGCATTAATCCAAAAAAAAAAATCAACTTTTCCTTTCCAAAACACAAATTCCGTAAAAGTATTCATTTTATGTGAGTTGAGTTCTTTTAATTTTCAAGAATGTTTACTAACATTTTGTGTTTGTGTAGTACGGTTATGTAAATGAAAGTTGGTTATTGTAGATCGATATTCTTTAAGTTTAAGGTATCAATGAAACGGGTCCAAAATTCAAGGACTTATATTTTCTATAACTTTTAGAGAAGAAAAAAAAAAAAAAAAATATATATATATATATATATATATATATATGAATGAAATTAATTCAATTTCAAACCTTTAGATTTCTACACTAATACACACTACTACCTGTTCTTAGTTCAAATTATCAATATAGTTGTTTATGCAACTACATATAATATTAATATTCTAAATGGGTCGGTGGCGCCATTGGTTATCTAATTTGATGTTAATTCATCTCCATTCCACTGTCACGAGTTTGATCCCTGGAATCGGTAATTGTAATCCTTTTTCCCCAATTTGTACTAAAAAAAAAATCTCTAAAACAAGGTGCATCTTTTTTTTTTTAAAGATGGATATCAAACTTCATATTAAGTCATAGTGAACTTTGAAACAAGGTGCATAGTGAACTTTGAAGATATGGGTCATTTGCTTACCAGCTTGTTTTGCTTCAAGGTTAGTTTTCAACATATGGAGATGGTTATCAACTTAAGAGGTGCGGTTTTTTGGTGGATATGGAAAGAAAGGAATGCTAGAATCTTCTCGCCTGATCATAGATGGAAATCCCCCCTCTTTATATGGGATGATATTGCGCTCTCTGCGGCTGAATGGAGCCTTAATTCTATTTATTTCAAAAACTACTCGGTTGCAATGATTGCTTTAAACTGGCATGCGCTTTTGTAATTCTCGAGCTTTTTGCTCCCCTTCTTCTCCCCTTAATACAAGTATCTTTTATCCAAAAAAAAAAAAAAAACTTCATATTAAGTCTGCAAGAAGCAAGCAAAACAAAATGATTACAAATACATGAGTGAAAAGTTATGAAAGTTCTCCAATTTAAAGCTATACTACTATCATAGTCTTTGAATAATTTGGACTTTTTATATCAAAAAAAAAATATTCACTGTCATATCCACCCCCAAACAAGCTGTATCACTGAGATATCATCAACATTTAATAGAAGAAAAACCTTTCCTTTTTATTTTTATGAAACTCATAACATCTCAAATATAGTTGTGGTTGTTTGTCTTTATTGCTTGCGCTATAGATTAATCTACAAATTATTTATTTGCCTACAAGAGGGTCATTTTTATTTGGAAGATCAGCTTAAGGTGTATTGACTTAGATTTAAGCCAAAGGTTTCACAAGTTTCTCAATCTAGTGTTTAATATAGCAACACTAAAGAGGTGCTTGGATGAGGTTTTAGATGTTGAATAGAACTAGAAATTTAAAGTTGTAGACAAAATCTCGTTTTGATGTGATTTTTATATAAAGAAGTTAGAGACAATAACTTGTGTGAATGTGAATTTTAAATCACTAGTTATTTCAAGTGGTTAAAAAAAATGATTAGAAATGAGTGGTTAAAAATAAATTATTTTAAGGAGTTAAAAATTAATTATTAAAAATGAGTTATTAGAAATGGAAAGTTATTTTGAGTAATTATAGGTGAATGATTAGAAATGAGTACTTAGAAATGAAGAATTATTTTTAATAGTAAAAATAAAAAATTATTTTAAATAGTTACAATGATTTGGATGTAATTTTTAAAAAAATAATTAGTGAGTATTCATTTTAAATTCTTCCTAAATTCGACAAACAATTACCCGTCATCGCCTTTTTCTTCCATTATAAATTTCAAACATTTTTTTAGAAACGTAATCGTTGACATTTGAGGACCCAAAGTTAATCGAATCTCACGCAGCCTTTTTTATTTTAAGTCATGACTGTCATTAGTGGAATAATCGCTCGATTATATATTCTTCCATTGTTAAGACTTCGTTTTGTAATACAAAATATTTAATTATTCATTGTCCTTTTTATGTTTCTTTTGAGATTTTCGAAAACACATTATTAAAGAATCTAATGTGTCTGCAGTTGTTTAATGTTTGTAAATCAATGCCACCTTGGTGAAGACACTTGTCTGAATATTGATCATTCGGTCAAAAATGCAACAAATTTTAAGGAATAAAAAAGTATGTAGCATTCAAACAGTTTTAAAATGTGGGAGGATTTTCCTTGTTTAAACGTGATGAAAATGGTATCATTACTAACGTCATAATTCTAAAACATTTTAATATTTTCTTGTAGGAAATTAATTTTTAGGTAGGTCGTCACTGTAGGTTGAATTCATCACCTTAAATACTTTAAAACTCTCTTTGACCACTTGAACTACTCCATGGTGATTTTGTACGTATATCTAATGTGTGATTTCAATCACACTTTTCAATAATTCTACTAAAACAAATACCACTAGAGCCTCCCTTAAATATTTATCTATCAACCTAACCCTTATCTAAATCAACTCTTCTTCTCTGTAGAGTACGCCACAAAATCTGATGAAAGGGCTCAATTATTGTGTTAGAATAAACTTAAATGTATTTTTGGAATATGGAATAATTAATTGAGGAATTAGTTGATAGAAAATTAAGAAATTAATGGATTGTCAATTTAAGAGGGTAATTAAGGAATTAGTGGATTTTATTATTTAGAAATTAGTGGGAAATACTTATGGAAGGAACTTAGAGACCAAGTTTATAATATGGCTATAAATAGAGAGTTCCTTCATTGTGAATTGTAGCGACAATCGTAGAGCAAAAGAGAGTGAAGAGAAGAAAAGTTGTGTGAAAGTTATAGAAAAAGTTTAATTGAGAAATAAAGGAAAGTGTTTTAGAGAAATTATTGTGTGTATTGTCTCTCCAATCACGAAGCGAAAAGCTTGCGAGATTGTTATTTGTATTTATTATTTTTTGTTTTTCGAATATAGATCTTACATATTGATCTTCACCATAACTATTAACAAAAAAAAAAGTCCAGTAATGATTTGCAAAAACAAGTTTCTTAATTTCCATTTTAAATGTTTTTAAGTTCAACCATACTTGATAATGTCATATTCAAATTCATGGCATATCTTAGGAGGTGATTGAATTTAGGGGTTGAGAGAGGAGATGAGAGGAAGGTATCTCAACTCGTGTTTGTTTTTTGTACATCACAACGTCTCTCAATTTTTCTCTCAACTCTTTCTCATATCCCATCAAACTTATTTATTCATATCAAACTTTAAATCAAACTTCATTATAATAAAAAAATAATAATATAAAATAAAAATATTTTCTCTTAAAGTATTAATCCCCAAAAAACAAATTTCAATTTTTCCTTTCCAAAACACAAATCCCGAAAAAGTATTCATTTTATGTGAGTTGAGTTCTTTTAATTTTCAAGAATGTTCACTATCATTTTGTGTTTGTGTAGTATGGTTATGTAAATGAAAGTTGAGGTATTGTAGATCGAAATTCTTTAAGTTTAAGGTATCAATGAAACGAGGTTCAAAATTCAAGGATTTATATTTTCCATAATTTTTTAGAAGGAAAAGAATATATATATATATATATATATAATGAAATTAATTCAATTTAAAGCTTTAGATTTCTACACTAATACACATTCTTAGTTCAAATTATCGATATAGTTGTTTATGCAACTACATATTATATTAATATTCTAAAAATAAATCTCTAAAACAAGGTGTATCTTTTTTATTTAAGATTGATATCAAACTTCATATTAAGTCTGCAAGAAGCAAGCAAAACAAAATGATTACAAGTACATCAGTGAAAAGTTAAGAAAGTTCTTCAATTTAGAGCTATAGTACTATAATCATAGTCCTTGAACAATTTGGACTTTTTACATGAAAAAGAAATATTCACTATCATATCCACCCAAAAACAAGCTGTATCACAAAGTTAATCATCAACATTTAATAGAAGAAAAACCTTTCCTTTTCTATTTTTATGAAACTCATAACGTCTCAAAACCTTTTGATTTTTGTTCAATATATTGGGTGGAGGAGGATCGAACTTGTAACTCCATGGTTATTAAATTGAACAAAATGCTGCTAGAACTCAGTTCTTATTGATTATAACATTTCAAAACCTTAAAAGTGCTTAAGATAATCAAAATCACACATGACAAAGTTTAGGCATTAAATATTGTGAATGAATGCATCATGAATCTTCAATCCTCCCTTCCACTTGTGAGTCCAAACTTCATACAAACCAAAATGGATGGTTCTTTGCTCTTTGGGCTTTAAAGCATCAACTTCGATTTCAAATGGCTCCTCAGGGATTGTTAGCTTTTGATTTCTTGGTTTGTTTTCAAGAGAAACTTTCTTGGATATGAAGTTCCCTGACTTCCCAACCTTAGCCATTACATAAACATTTGTTCCATTCCATCCAAATGCATGTGATCTCAATGTCACATTGAATCCCACTTTGTATTTCTTTCCAATTTCCATTTTATCAGTTGAACATGTCACTTCTAGCCATGACACTTGCTTCAGCTCTGCCACACTTAAACTTCTAGGCCTGCAAAAGTATGATATATAGACATTAAAATACACTATCACTAAAACCCTACAAAAAATTATCAAGGTTACAAAATTCAAATCTATACTACATGATCGTTCCCCGAGGCAATCTCGATAGTAAAGATTAATTGGGGTCATTAAGGGTATGTTCCCCCAAAAGATTTTAAATTCGAAACTCAGTAAACTTATTTATAAAATCTCTTTTTGTTGCCAACAAGACACCATAGACTTAGTTAGCATGATGTATGGGTTCATGGTCAAGACGCTGTGAGTTCAAATCATTCATTTACAAATTTTATTGATTTTTTTTACTTCCTTTATTGTCTTATTGGTGTGGATGTCCTATTAAGTCAAAAAGCTGTCTACAAGTAGGCAACCAGCTGGTTTCCCAATTATCAAAAAAAATATATTAAATTACCACTAAATCCATAAGCTTAGAGTCGATAAATTACGATAAAAGAAATACTTACACGTAAGACTTAGCGATATACCAATAGCGATTATCGTTGCCCCATGTGATGTTCAATCCTCTAGGATAAATTGTGATGTTTCCCTAAAGAATCAAATATGATCAGATGCAAAAACCTAAGGAACCTAATAGAGAAATCTAGAGCTTCATTGTATAGTTTAGAGAAAGAGCAAACCTTGTCATCCTTAGCCATGGCAGTTTGATCTGCTTCTCTATGAGGCCCAATTGACATAATTATAAGGTGGGATTGCAAAAAAAAGAACAAGAAATTAAAAGGGGTTTTATTCAAATTAAATTTTGAATTAATGTGGTGAAGAAGATGATTTTATGAGTAGAGACAATGAGAAATGTAGAATTTATAGGATAAAGAAAAAAGGGTAGTTATTATTGAAAAGAAAAAGTGGATATTCTTCTCGATGTGTAATAATCTTAAAATTGATACACACGTCTGAAATATTCCACGAGATTAAAACTTACGCGGTGCTTTTGGCAACCCAAATGAACAATGAGAATTTTTTTTTTTAATGGTATGTTTATTCCTTTGGATTAAAGAATCAATTCTCTTCCTTTTAACCAATTCATTATTACTTTTTGGGTTTTTGACACTTTTTCATTTTTACTTTACTCTTTTTTCTACAAGGAAAAGAAAGTCAAATACGTGGGTTGCCGATCTTTAGTAATAATATTAATATGTAACTTTCTAGGTTCAAGGTTTGGAATCTAAATTTTAGACCTAACAATTTCAAGATTTCTTATAATTTCATTGCGTTACTTAATTTTCTTGATTGCTTCTGAGAGTAAAAACTTTCATTAGAGACTAACAATGCATCGTTAGTCTCTAATGAAAGTTTTGATTTTTTAAATATGTTTCCTCTTAATAACACTTTTTTTTGGAGATCATCTAATATAAGTCTACTTCAAATCAAACAGGTTTAACTTTAGTAACTTTATGCATTTGCTACTAAAATTTTGACATGATACAATGACTAGACCAAATAAAGAGGAGAGAATAATATCAAAAAAGCAAAAAATGAGTATTTATCGTATTTCCAAAGGTTTATGACGTTTATTAACGGTCATTAAAAGTAGAAATAATTATTTTTTCTTGGTATATATATTTTGATTTACAATGATTTGGTCTATTTACTTTTTATTTTGTAACAATTTAGTTGTGTACTTTAATTAAATTTGTAATATATAATTGAGTCCTTATTTTTGCTCAAATTATTGAAGAAGAAGTTATTGATGGCTGGAAAATGTTCATTGATTGGAAAGAGAGAGCAACAATTGAGAAGAAAGAGGATGAAGGCACATTGTGTCACACCTTCAGTTAAACCCTAAAAGATACTTAAATAGTAAACCCCACCGAAAGGGATGGTGGCTTGATGGTTTCATTGTTTGGTAAAAATTCAGTTTAACATCATGGTCACGCATTCGATCCCAAAAATCAATATTTGGCTCTTATTTAGCAGTAATATCCTTTTTGTAGGGTTTGTGGTCCCCCTCCCTCAACTTGTACTATATATATATATAGTAAACCCCAATCTAGGTCCATTGGGCTTATACAAATACTTACAATACACAAAGACTAAATACCATGCTAAGTAGTATTCTAAAAGTCTAACAATTTTGAACATTAATATTAATTTCTATAGAATTTCTTACTTATATTCATTAAGAATAGAGACCTAACATATGCTTATAAGTTATAAAATACTAATTATTAAACAATAAATCTTCATTTAGTTTTGATTCATGTTTATAGGTTTAGGATTACATTGTTACAAATGTAAAAGAATAATGAGAGAGAAAGGGAGGGAGGGAGGGAGAGAGAGAGAGAGAGAGAGAGAGAGAGAGAGAGAGAGAGAATTGTTGAAAATTGTTTTATTACGTTAAAGCTTAAAAAAGAATATAATATATCAATAATTTATGAGTCATAACATTGAATGTGTGCGAAATCGACAAACCTTAAATAATCGTGAATAAAAGTATGAGATTCTTCCTGAACAAAAGAACATGGCTGCTCTGGAAAAGAGTTCTTCAATTAAAGTTTAAGCATCTCAAGCTAATTTCGCTAATAATTCTTTCTCCACTTCTTTTTATAATTTATATATATATTCCTTTTGTTATTCGGTGAAGCCAAATAAATGAATGGGCCCAAATCAACCATGCATTTGCCCTACAAACAGCCGTAATGGCTTAATAAATGAAAAAATATGTGTCTTGTCTGTATGTGTGAGGGAGCAGCAGGTCAGAAGAAAAAAAGAAAAAAATCAGATACCTTGCAACGTGAGTTTGTGAGAAGAAAAGTAAGAGAAACTTTGTGAGTTTTTTATTGATTCCATTTTCTTTGAGTGTTGGTGTAAAAGTGGTTCTGTCCATCGAAGAGTTTGTATTTTTCTTGAATGATTCGTGAGCCTTTTTTTTCTTTGAGAGAAAAGTGAGAGAGATCATTCTTGATTATTGTAAAATTCTTGTATCATTCTCCCTGATATTTTCAGTGGAACCTACATCGGTAGTAGAAAACTGGAGGTAGCCATCATTGGGTGAACTAGTAGAAATTTGGTGTCAATTTCTCATCCCTTAAACTTATTTTAATTATCGTTCTTGTTGCTTGAAAGTTTAGGTTATTTTATCTATATTTTTAAGCTCGTCGTTTCAAATTGATAATTCTGTTGTGCAATTTGGAACTCAAATTTGATCTGGAAAAGGCAAGAATATATAATTGTCTGAATTATTGAATTATTTGAATTGATTATATTTGTCGGCATTGAGAAATTTTTGCCTAACACCTTTAAGTGGGAGATTAAAAAATAAATATCAAATATTAAAAGTTTTAAATCTTACTGGACAAAGTTAAGTGGCATCGTGTATGACTTGATAATCAAGAGATTATTGATTCGAAATATCCTATCCCTAAATATTATTAAACTCAAAATATATATACATATATACATATTTCATCAATTTCCTGTTTTCTAAATTAGAAGGTATGATTTTAACATTTTCTCCATAAAAGTTTTACTAGAGGATTGATTTTCTCCATAAAGGTGGTAGATTAACATTGATCCAATATGGTTTTGAATAACCTCCTTACTTATCTCTTTTCTTTTCTTTTCTTTAGTTCTTTTTTGTTATTGAAAATCGGAAAATCGGAGCTTTGATCACTTCCCTATACTCGAGACACCACTGGCCTATCCCTAGACTATGGCACCGAGATACTTTGGAGTGTATTCTAATTTAAGCGCTCCCCAGCGGTCTCGAACCAATGATCTCTCAAGGAAGCATGTCTTGGAGTCTGTAGCCTTAACCACTAGGTTGCCCCTTGGGGACCCTTACTTATCTCTTTTCAGTATTCAAAGCATGATCTGTCTCTACTTACAAAACTTTAGTGAAACCCATGAGGGACTACTTATAGGAAGGCTCTAGATTTGGCAACTCACTCCTCATGAGATGGGATATCATAACAAGAGATAGAGAAAAAGGTGGAACTAAGATTGGCAATCTTAAACTACAGAATGAAGCACTCACTCCTACAATTACAAGAATTGGTGGCGGGCTAAAATTTTTTATTTTTGAAAACGCAGATGATAGATGGCGGGTGAATTTTGGTGGCGAGCAACGTCAGCCATTGATTTTTCACGCCGTTAAGTATTAAAGATGGCAGTCTAACATTTGGTGGCAGGTCGTGCCCGCCATCTATTAGTAATTGGTGGCAGGCTATCCTACACAAGTCCAGTTTAATTTTTTTCCTCTTTTTCCTCTTCGACCAAACCCTCTTCTCTGCCCCCAATTTTTTTTCCCTCTTCTTAGACAAAAGCACTTTGTCGTCGCGGTTCTTCGACCAAAACCTCTCTGTCGTCGCTTTCTTCGACATACCCTCACCGTCGCTGCCACTTTTGGTTTTCATTTCTTCAACTTTAGGTATTTCTTAGGCCAAAACCAAATTCGAAGCTCACGAGTTTGAAGCTTTGGACTTTTCTTCATCTTTTGGAATTTCTTCACAAATTTGGTAATTTCGTAGTTCCTAACTTTTTTTAAGCTCATTTCTTCACAAATGTATGTTGTAATCTTTCCATATATGTTTCAAATTTGTGCATTTATGTTTCTTGTGATAAATGTTAGCCATTTTCATTATGTCTTTGTTTGTTTCATTTGGGAATTTGTTTCAAAGTTACCTTAAGAAGCTCAAATTTAAGCATTTGTTTGTTTCACAATTTTGGCTATTGTGTATACTTTGATTAGATCGATAAGTTGATTTACATGTGTGACACCTACTTTGACGTTGAAAATAATTGTATTGTTTTAGAATTAATCGAGTTAGATTATTTGTTCATTTAAGTTGAGTTAGTTATGTAACTCGGCTCTACTTTGTTTTAAAAAATTTGTAGGTTAAGTTTCTCTTGCTGACTAGATTTCTAACATGGCTATGGATAAGTCGTGAATGTTTAAGGATTGAATGTCACCAGAATACGGTTTAGGAGTTGAGATATTTATAAACAATACAATACGACATTCGAAAGGACTCAAATGTCATTTGTTTTCCATGTTTGAAATGTATTAATACCAAGTATCAAAATGTGAATGTAATAAGAGACCATTTATTTTTTAATGATATCGATCAAAGTTATAATACATGGATTTGGCATGAAGAATCAGTATCGATGAAAACAAACATGGAAAGTGTTCTAATAGATGAAGTTGTAGATGAGAATGTGGATGACTCAGATGACCCAATCGGGATGTTTGAGGCTGCACAAAAAATTATTTTAACGATAAATCTCTTATATTTGAGGAAGTATTAGAGGATACCAAGAAACCATTATATCCTAATTGTGCATCCTCAAATAGGTATATTATGCTCAATATCTTCAAATTTGTAGTTTAGATGTTAATTGAATATCTAGATATTGATGTGCATATGTAAGTAGTTTCTGGAGGGACAAAGTTCCATTTAATGTATACTGTATTTTGCATTCTGTTAATATACAAGTGAAATTATATTATATATAACAGGTGAAATTTTTGGGAATTGCATTATTGAGGTGTTATGCTACCGAAATTTTTTGTGCATATACATGTGCATGTGTTTATAGAAGTTAGAAGTTAGAATTTCATGCATGAGTTAGTGGTGATTAGATTTTTTGTTAAAACGATTCCATATTCTTTATAAGTTAGAAATTGATTAAGAAAGTTTAGAAATGGTTAAGTAGTTGTTTAATGATTTGGTGGTGGGTTTGATATCATTTCAAGACAATCATTTTTTTTTTATAAAGTAGAATGACTTTTAATGGCGGGTACAATATATGTCTTATTTTTTTATAAAGTGAGAATGTCTTTTAATGGCGGACACAATTTTTTTTTATAAAGAGAAAATGTGTTTTAATGGTGGGCACAAACGATAGGACCATTTTAAAATAACTACTCGAGACCCCTTTTGGGGGGAAGTTTTTTTGTTAAAAAAAAATATATAAGAATTGGTGGCAAGCAATTATGCACACGCGCCCGGTGTTTCAAGGGTATTGGTGGCAGGCGTTGCGCGCCATCGTTTGTAGCGCACAATCAATTTGCTATAATGTCAGTTAAATTTATGGTGGGCTGATGTTCGCCATTGTTTTTAAATAATAGGGAATTCGCTTGCCATCTATTCTGGAAATTCTCTAGTGCCTTCTTAACAAATGGTTTTGGAGATAAGTTGTTGAAAAGATAGTCGTTTGGGGTGTTTAATTTCGGCTTTATACTCTTCTAAAGGATTGGGAGATATTTCGTCTTCTTGTCAATACACAAGTATGAGAGCTCCTTGGAAATCGATAGAGAAATATGTTGATATAGTTTCTTCTCATATCAATTGGAGAGTTGGAAATTGGAGAAATTTTTTTTTTTTTGGTATCATAGGTGGACTAATGAAGCTCCTCCCTATATTTGTTATCCAAGATTGCTTGCCCTCACTACCAAAACCAATCTATCCATATTAGAAGCTTGCAATGGGAACAATAATTCTTGAAACCTCTATCCAAGGTGAAATCTTCTTGAGAGGGAAATGTCCATTGGTTAACTATACATCTCCAATGCAGCATTTTGGTGTAAAAAATCTTCTTTATTCAAACACTACGAGCCTACTTCTACCTCATTGAATTGGAGAAGTCTTCTCTCTATTTCTCTTCTTCTATGTAACTTTTGTATGTTCCTTACATGCTTATCGATATATAGTATTCTTTTTTTAACTTTTGCTCTTGTCATTACTCAAAAAATCTCATATAAATGGAGATGATATCAGCTCTTACTTATATATCCAAAATCAATCTCTTATCTCAACCAAAATCAATCTCTTATCTCAACCATGTGTGATTTGGTGGCATATTGATCTATTCTTATGAAAGTGAGAGCAATTGTGCTCTCACAACCGTTGAAAATTCTTCCAATTTCACATGAATTTTTAAAGTAATTAGTATATGAACTCATTGCTTTAAGATAGAATTTCAAATATTCTCTTGCCTCACATTTTAACTGCAAATTTATTAATATAATCATTCTTAAAAAAAATAATAAAAATAAAAAATAAAAAAAAGTTAACTTTCTCATTTACTTTTTATTTTAAAATCACAGTTGTGCTATAACCTCAATTTTCTTTTTCTCCTTCTAAATATTTCAACATACATATTCAAATTGCAAGAAGAAAATTGGGTCTTATATAGTTAATATCTTCCCTATACACCAATGCCCTTGAATTTATAGATCATTTCTTAAAATAATAATAATAATAATAATAATAATAATAATAGAGAGAGAGAGAGAAGATGGCCAAATTATCACATCCTAAGAATAATTTGTTTTAATTCTCCCAAATCTTTTCTAAGAAACCCCCTTTTAGATAAACGCCAATCCACTTCATGTGGACATATGACACAGCAACATATATGATATTTTATATTATCATTTTTTTTTTCAAAAGAAAAGTTAAAAAACATTTCTTAATAACTAATGCATCTAACAAACATGATACATAACAACAATATCATGGTAATCATAACAAATATTTTTTCTATATCATATATCTTTCTCAATTACAATAAAAATATTTATATATGAAAAATTAACAAAACAAAAAACCCTGTAAAAAAATTTTTTTATATAGATCTCCACTATCGAACTAAAGATTTGAATAGCTCAAAGTTTAGTCAAGCTTTTGAAAGAATGCATCATGGATCTTCAATCCTCCTTTCCATTTTTTAGTCCAAACTTCATACAAAACAAGATGGATGTTTCTTAGCTCTTTAGGTGTTGAAGCACCAATTGTGATTTCTAAGGGTTCCTTCATGAATGGTTAGTTTTTTATTTGTTGGTTTGTTTTCAAGAGAAACTTTCTTGAAGATGAACTTCCCTGGCTTCCCAACCTTAGCCATTACATAAACATCAATCCCATTCCATCCAAATGCATCTGGTCTTAATGTCACATTGAAACCAACTTTGTATTTCTTCCCAACTTCAACCTTGTCTGTTGAACATGTCACTTCAAACCATGATACTTGCTTCAACTCTACCACACTAGAACTTCCAGACCTGCAAAAGTGACACAGATTTAAGTGATTTACTATAACGATGTGTTAGTTATGTTCATGGACAAAATCAAAAATTATTTCATTAAAGAAAATATAGTATATATATATAGACAGGTTAAGAAGGTATATATATATATAAGAGTTGCAAGAGTATATATGATACATAATATCATTACATTTGCCCGTATTACGGTATTCGAAAGCGCGAATAATTGGATTTAAGGCATTTCAATAATTAAAATACCAACACCCACAAACTTAATCCAACATTTTACGAAAAGTTTTATACTTTTTTTTTATTCATGTTTTGAACAATTCCCTTCACTTAACCATAAATTACTACAATACCACGTAGTAAGTGACTATCGTCAACATTTTCACTAACCTTACAAAATTTCGAAATACAAAATCTCCTACTTTGATACCATATTAAATTACCATTAAACCCACATGCCGCCGATCTTGGATTATCTATAATAAACTCAAATACGAATACGAGGAAAAATAAAAAAAGTTCTCCAATTAAATGAAATAGAAACAACTCGATCTCTTATTCTTATTATAATTAATACAAAGAAAAAATGATAGATACTTACGCGTTGGAGTTAGTAGTATCCCAATAGCGATCATCGTTGCCCCATGCGATGTTCAATTCTCTTGAGTTTGAAACACAATTAATAGTTTAAAGAAACAAGAAAATGTCTAAAGAGCAAACCTCGGTATCCTTGGCCATGGAAGCTTCATCGGCTACTCTGTGAGGCCCAAATTCCATTTTTCGGGTTAGTAAGCTCGATCGATTGTAGAAGAAGACGAACGCTCAAGTTTAGTATGTACTAGAGGAGAAGATATTAATTGATGAGTGAAGACAATCATATAATGAAGCCATTTTATACGGAAATGAACAAACCGCCATGGAAAAAGCAAAGGTCCTTTTTTTTTTTTTTTTTCAATTTAGGATATGTTCTAAAGAAAACAGCTGCAATATTCGATAAGGAATTAGTTGGAGTTTAAAAAATTGAAGATTACGCGGTGCTTTTAGAAACTTCCTTGATATATGACCAGCCAAAGAATCTGATTCTTTTTTTTACATGTTTGAAGCTTCCTTTTTTTTGTTTTATTTCAATAATATATGACCAGCCAAAGAATCTGATTCATCTTTTAAAAGGGTCCGTTTGATAATCATTTGTATTTTTATTTTTGATTTTTGAAAGTTAAACTTATTTTTACTCAATCATCCTACCATATATTCATCTTACCTCAAGAAAATAGATAAATGCTAACCAAAATTCAAAAACAAAAACAAGCTTTTGAAAGTTACATTTTTTTTGTTTCTAAATTTTGATTTGATTTCTATAAATATAAATAAGATATAGATATTCAAGTAAGAAAAAACATATGGTAAACTGGTTGTTATAAGCTTAAATTTCAAAAACTAAAAATGATTATTAAACGAGGCATAATCCTCTTATTTTTTGTTTTTTTTTTCATGGGCCGCTGATGAATTTTACTTTTCTTTTCTCTTGAAAAAAAATTCAAGGTGGGGCAGAACTATCAACGTGTAAGATGATAATGGATGTTTTTTAACATCAATAATGCTTGAATCAATACTTTCACAAATGTTATATATATCATTTTCGGTTCGGTTGGGTTTGGAGTCTAGTTTCAATTTGTTTCCTTAATTTTAATATTGAATACTTTTATTTTAAGAAAATTGTATTGGATGAACTCTTCTCACAAAATAATTATAAATGTGGACAAATTTTAAAATATTTTCATCTAGTCATTAATATGTTTTATACTGTATTATAAATATTCATTAATAAAGTATTATGTATTATTAATACAATATTGTCATTAATACCGATGACTATTGTTAAGGGACTACAAACCTATCCAGATCTCCACATTGATATGATATTGTCCAATTTGGACATAATTGCTCATGGCTTTGTTCTTGGTCATCTCCTAAGAGGTCTCGTACCGATGGAGATGTTTGTCTTTCCTTATAAACTAAAGATCTTCCGCTTATTTAACCAATGTGGCATTACTACTTTGTTTGTATTCCTAACAACTATGATTCCTAAATTTTTTAAAAGTGACTATATTGTAATTATTTTTTTAATTTGACTAATCTTACAAGTTTCCCTTTATTTTATCCCTAACATATAAATAATGCTCATTTTTAGTGTTTAAGACAATAAAATCATTAGTTACATAACGTAATGTTGACTAAAATGATAATTAAACTAATTTAAATTTCAATATATTTATGAAATAATTATTTTAGTTTTCACATGAATTTAATTCTTAAAAGAAAATAAGTAAAGTAAACTACACAAAAACAGAGACTAAGAATTATTGAAATGTATAAAAATGTTCGATTTTGAAACATAAAAATGAAATTGAAACTAGATCTCGAACCTATGAGCTAAAAAAGTAATTTTTCTTTTATTTTTAACCACATATTTTGCAATTATTAGTACATTCAAAATATCAGTTGAGCTAGGTTAACTTTGATACAGTTAAATAAATAGTTAAAATATATTTTTTTAGTTTCTCTCTAACAAAACATAATACAAAATTGGAAATAGAATTGATTTCAAAAAAAAAAATGAAAATAGAATTAGTTAAATGGTGTAGTTTTGACCCTCTATTTAATTTTCTCTTGTTCACCCACTAATTTTAACAAAGAGCAAATCGAAATCTTTGAAATTAGCTCGTCAATTTCAACATAATCAAGTTGCACAAATTAACCATTAGTTTTGGGCTTTTAGCCTCGTTTTTGTTTGATTTCTTATCAATTTAGTATCATAAACTTGTTTTATAATTCATTGAGAGTATACAATAATATTTGTTTAAATAATTTTTTTTATTGAAATGTTGTCCAATGGTATAAATTGTAACATTTTTCAAATTAAGGGGATTTAAACACATAGGAGTGTGAAGTTTTTTTTTTTTTTTTTTTTTTTTTTTTTTAAAAGTCATGAAGTTGACCGCCAAAGAAAAAATAAAATAATGAAGTTGAATGTTTTTTGGATTGATTTAATGATGCATAATTGCATATCAATGCAGAGATGAGATCATGTGATATTTAATTAATATTCATTGCTTTTCCCAAAGAAAAAAGGGTAAAGATATAGCAAGTTGTTTGAGATGCTCAACTTTACAAAAAAGAAAAATAAATAAATAAAAATAAGTACTCCATAAGTTTCTTTTTTCTTTTTTTGAAACAATACTCGAGAAGTTTCTTAATACTTTTAGTACTAATGAATGTTTTAAATTTTTACTATCGTATCTGTAGATTATAAACCTTTTGATAATATTTATTTTTTAAATCGTAGTTTTTTAGCCTCTCCAACTTGTGCTCACTAATTTTTATAAGCTAAAAAACTATGAACTTTTATGTTGTTCTTTTTTCGTACGAAAATAAGTTTGAAAACATTTGACCTTTTGGCTATGTTTAGGTTTGGCTGCACAAAACTTCAAAAATTATCTTTAAAATGTATTTTTTTTCTTATATTAGACCTTGTTTATAATTTAAATTTTCATCTTTTGGAATCATTAATTATGATTTTTTTTTTTCAGAAAAGATAAGATTTCATTCCAAATGGCAGGCAAGAAGCAAGCCGAACCACAATTACAAAAAGGCTTTTCAATGAAAATTAAACAACGGAAGCAATGTCACAATTTCTAAAGAAGTGGGATTTAGAGCATCAAGATAACATAATTTAAAATAATACATTCTCATAGTACCTCGCTAGATTCATCCACATGCTTGCTTTCAAAAGTCTAAAATTTCTTTCTTTCCAAACATTCCAATGAATGGCAACCCTCATACAGACTTTCATAACCAAGTGAGATCCCTATCTAACAAGGATCTGATTTCTTGAGCAGCCTGGTCAATCAAAGACAATTGCAAGGCAAAAAAATGGAAGATCTCTCCTATAAAGTTTTAGAATAAGTACATTCTATAAATAGATGATCAATGGTTTCACTCCCCTTTTTACACATGGAGCACCAGTTGAAATTGAGATTGTGCCCTTGTCTTCTTCTCCGAACTGTGTCGGCCGTATTGAGCCCTGCATTACAAAGGGTCGACAAAACACTTTGATATTTTTTAGAACAACGGTTTTCCAAAACTTTCCAGATAAAACATGATTATTAATATTGTTCAATGGAGAATCAAGTAAAATTGTCTATAATGAGCCAACCGAGAAAATGCGGTTAGCTAAAGGCTTCCATAATGCAACATCATCTATATTAGAATGTTTGGAAAGAGGCAGTCAACTAACAGCAAGATCTTTCAGTTGTTCAAGCTCGCAATCTAATAAGGGTCTACACGCCCTCAAATCCCAACAGTTTTCATCACTATTTACATGCCTCTTTGATCGAGATAATTTTAAATGCAGCAAGAGTGAAAAATCGCCTGTGTGAAATATGGAGAGGGCTCTCCTTCGTTCAGCTATCATATCAAAAGAGAGTGTTAGTGCCATCGTTAATCTTCCATGTTTATTCGCAGCCATGAACTCTATCCATTTAGAGATTTTTAATTATGATTGTTTGTATGTTGTTGCCATAGATTTTTATTTTAGTTCCATATACATCCTAGTTATATGCTCAAAATATTAGCAAAAATGCATAACAACATCTTTATACCTCAAATTGACAAGGCTATCCTTAGAAGTTAGCATTTTGCTAGCATTTAGTTTAGTTAATCTCCATATAAACTCAAACAAGACAGAGAAAAGTGACAACAAACTCCAATTTACACATCAATAAAAATGGAGATTGAGATTTACTACACCAAGTTCAAATATCACCCCAAGTCTTCTTTTTTTATCAACCATTAACCATTTAGGATGGGTTTGAACTTATTCTCTCTTAGCTGCCAAGCATCCCAAGTTTTATTCTTATGATCTATATGTGTGCACGCATTTGACCAATAAAGTTTAAACATTGAGATTTATGTCATAATTATACTCCTTATGTTATTTCCAAGTATACTACAATATCAAATATCTTCATTAAGCTATAAACATTTTCTCGCAATCCACAATGATAATTGGAATAATAATAACAAAGACATGTCTCCTTTTACTTAATTAAACATCAAAACATCTTCAAGGCTTCAAAAACATAATCACGAAAACAAGAAAACAAATCAAATAGCATGTCTCTGACAAGTTTATAGCTCATAAAGTAGTTTAGTCAAACATCAATCTCATTGATGTATGCATCATGGATCTGCAATCCCCCTTTCCACTTTGAACACCAAACTTCATACAAACCAAGATGGATTGTTCTTTGTTCTGGGAGTGTTGAAGCTTCAACTTCAATTTCTAAGGGTTTTTTAGGAATGATGAACTTTATATCTGGTTTTTCATTTCCAAGACAAACTTTCCTGGGAATGAACTTCCCTGACTTCCCAACCTTGGCCATTACATAAACATTAACTCCATCCCATCCAAATGAATCTGGTCTCATTGAAACATTGAAACCAACTTCGTATTTCTTCCCAATTTTTACATTATCAGTTGAACATGTCACTTCAAGCCATGATACTTGCTTTAGCTCAGCTACATTCCAATTTTTCCTGCAAAAAAATTATGGGAATTTATTGTTACGATTACGTTAAATTACCAATCAATCCAAAAATTTGTTCTACATCACATCATTATTGATTGTTATATAATTAAATTTATTAACACATCAACTTAGTTTTTTGGGTTGATTGGTGATTTAACATGGTATCAAAGATGGAGTTCCTTAAGTTCAAATATCTTCATCCCAAATGGGCCATTTTTGCGATGCAGGATGAACCTGAAGCTGGATTATGGTGCCCACGCTAACCTAGATCCCACAAAAAGTCAAAATTTCCAATTTCCTCACATCGGTTGAGAAATGTGTAGAAGAAAACTTTAAATAAATAACCAAAATTAACACATTTATGTAATAGAAAGAAATTTATTAAATATTAAAAGTTTGTCTCAGTAGTATTTGGAACGAAGTTTGTATGAAAAGTAGACTATATTATGTGTTTGAGAATAACAAATAAAAGTTCATCCCTCGAATATTTGGAACATGTCGTTTCATTCTCAATTAATATTGATTTCTACTTAATAGATATTCTCAAAATTTTCAACCCCACAAATGAGAGAAAACATTAGTTGATATAATTAAATTTATTCTAACCCATCGGTTTAAGTTTTTGGGTTGAATTGTTATTTAACATAATTCAACAATAATAAATTTCTTTCTTTTTGCTTTCCTTTTATATATAATATAAACATATTAGAAGAGAAGGTTTTGGGGAGCAAACAATCTTGGGTTAGCTGACTAGTCAAACAAAACCTTCAGCAATCTAAGAAATTATGAGTTCAATTTATAGTGGTTCTACCTACCTAATAAATAAGTTTTTTTAGAATGTCGTATTATGTGAAAATAGTTGAAGTATGCATAAACTAGAAAAAATTAAATATCGTCTAATCTACGTAAAACCAAAGCTTAAATGATATCATGATTCAAACTCTTATAGAACCAAAAGCTTAATCATGTAGATATAGAGAGCGATAAATTTAATCTTTTATTCATATTTTTAACGCATTTCAAAGAGGGAGACACTTACTCGGGGCCGGCCGAGTCGATGATATGCCAATAGCGATCGTCATTGCCCCATGTGATGTTAAGTCCTTTTGGAAAAATTATGGTGGTTCCCTATAGAATCAAAGATCAGAAATGTTAGAACAAAAAAAAAAAAAGAAAATAATGATAAAAATCTTGAGTTTCTCATACAAACAGTTTAAAAAATAAGAAGAAAAAAGTGATATCCAAGTAGCAAACCTTGGAGGTATCCTTGACAATGGCAGATTCATCTGCTTCTCGGTGAGGGCCAGAAGTCATCATTAGATCAGTGTATAAGCTCAAAGAAGAAAATGCAGAACTTGAATTTGTGTACTTAAATGAACTATATATATATATATTTAAAGGATAAAGATCAAGTAATTAGAACTGGGACTTATCTGGAAAGATGAGCTGGAGTGTCAAAAGGTGAAAGATTTGTTCAAAGAAACCTCCTCAATTTTACAAAAGAAGGATTGTGGATTTTTACTACCAACACGCAAAGAATAGATTCTTTTTTTGAAATCTCTGGCTGTTTTTCTTTTCACTTTTCTTTTTTACTCGTAAGGATAGCATTAAAGTTTTGTTCCTCTTTTTCGTAAACTTCAACATTAAAAAGGGTAATTTTGATCGAATAGTTCGAGGCAGTAACTCCTGATTAAGATAAGGATGTCTGAGTAAGCATATCGATGTCGTGTCGACGGTCGAAGATATACACGACGAGTTGAATGAGAGCCTTCTTGAATTGGAGCCTTTTTCTATAGAATGTAATTGCATGTAACTTACCTACTAACTTTACTAAAAAGAAAGAAAACAAATGCAAGTCTAAGTTGACAAGCATTTTTTAGATGGAGTAGATAGGGATGTCCATTTTTTCATCAGATTTGACTATTATTAGATAGAGAATCTATGTTAAGGTGTGAAACGAGAAGGTTAATGAAAAATTAAAAATAAAACGAAAACTAAATCAAGATGACCCAATTCTACTATATCATCTTAAATTATCAATCAACTCAAATGTTTTAGCTGGTTTACTAGTAGACCTTTTGTCTATTTTAAAAACATATACATTTAAAAAGTTATATTGTTAAATAACTACTGATTTTTTTTATGTTTGAACTATGTGATTGAACATTTGAACAATACTTATGAATAACAAAACAGTTTAATACAAAAATATCATTCAATTCAAAGATACATATGAACATCATTTTCTTAGATTAGAAGGGTTAAAATTTTTGTAACTGATAATGTTTCAAACTTCTTTATAGTTCTATAATAATTAACAATGGTGAAATTTGAACTTATGACTTTTTAGTTACAAACACCCATTTTATGTTCAATTGAAGTTGAGATATACTTGTTCAAGAAAATGTTTCATACTAATCCATTGAGTTCAATTGAGATTAAAAAATAAAAAATAAAAAAGCTAATTCCCCTATCCTTGAAAAATATAGCCAGAATTAAATTGGAAGTGGGAACACATCTCTATTAGAGATGTCCCCGCCCCCTAATTTAATCCCCGTCCCCGGGAAAATTCCCGTTTTTTTTTTCGGGGATCGGGGCAGAGATTCCCCGCGGGGAATTTTTTTTTATTTTTTTACATTTTTTTAATATTTTTTGGACAATACTTTTAAATAATTAGATTTTTTTAGAAAATATCTATAAATTT
>JBBMKA010027808.1:0-25590 GCA_037833695.1 Sechiopsis laciniata
TTTGGGTTAAAGCATGAGACTTGACTTCAATTGTCTTAAGATAGAAAAGTTTTGAATTCAAGTATGAGACTAGACTTTTACTTTATCATATAAGAGAGTTTTGGATTGAAGTTTGATAATTGACCTGAACATTCTAAGGATATGAGAGCCTTAAATTAAGCTATGAGATTGGACTTCAAGATTTTGTTGAAAGAGTTATCATTTGGAGATAAAGTTTAGAGGAAATTTATGATTCAAATACGAGACTAAACTTCAACTTTGTTAGGTTACTATTATTTTTGGTTAAAGTATTAAACTTGGCTTCAAGAAGTTAGGATTGAGTATGCGACTATACTTCAAGTCTCTTAACATAGGAAAAGTTGATTTGAAGGATGATATTGGATTTCAAGTTTTTTAGGAAAGAGTTCTTATTCATTTGATTAAAGATAATGTTTACCAAGAATTTAGGATTGAGTATGCGACTTGAATTTGATTTTTTTGGAATATGGTTTTCGGTTAAAGCATGAGACTATACTTCAAGTCTCTTAACATAGGAAAGTTTGGAATTAAAGTATGAGACTATACTTTAAGTATATTAGATAAGATAGTTTTTATTTTATTTTACTTTTTATTGAAGTATGATAATTGACTTCAACTTTCTTAGGATATGAGACTAGACTTTAAGATTTTTTTGAAAGAGTTTTTTGGATTCCAGTATGAAACTAAACTTGACTTTGTTAGGGAACTGGTATTTTGAATTATAGTATGAGACTTGACTTGAACTTTCTTAGGATAAGAAAGTATTGGATTAAAGGATGATATTGGAATAAAAGGATTTTTGGTTAAAACGTTAGACGTATTATGGATTAAAACAGGGAACATGAATTCAACTTTCTTAGGACAAGAAAGTTTTCGGTATGAAAAGAGTTCTCATTCATGTGATTGGAGATAAAGTTTATCAAGAATGGGACTAAAGTTTAATTTTGTTAGAATAAGATAATTTTGGGTTAAAATATTAGACTTGACTTCAACTCTTTTAGGATAAGAAATTCTAGATTAAAGTATGATAATTGACTTGAACTTTCTTAGGATATCAGAGTTTTTAATTAAGTTGAGTCTGGATTTCAAGATTTTGATGAAAAAGAGATATATTTTGTAAAGAATTTTGGATTCAAGTATGAGACTAAACTTCAATTTGGTTCGGGTTCAAGTATTTTGGATTGTATGAAACTTTACTTCAACTTTCATAGGACAAGAAAGTTTTGGATGAAAGGATGATATTGGTTTCCAAGTTTTTATGAAAGAGTTCTCATTCGGAGATAAATTTTATCAAGAAATTAGGGTTGAGTATGGGACTTGAGTTTGATTTTATTTGAATATGATTTTTTTGTGTTAAAGCATGAGACATGACTTCAACTCTATTAAGATAGGAATGCTTTGAATTAAAGGATGATAATTGACTTGAACTTTCTTAGGATATGAGAGTTTTAAACTAAGGTATGAGACTGGACTTTAAGATTTTATCGAAAGAGTTATCAATTTTCTTATTGGAGATAAAGTTTATGGAGAATTTTGGATTCAAGTATGAGTCTGAACTTCAACTGTGTTAGGATACAAGTATTTTGGATTAAAGTATGAGATTTGACTCCAACTTTCTTGTGATAAGAAAGTTTTGGATTAAATGATGATATTGGACGTCAAATTTATTATGAAAGAGTTCTCATTCATTTGATTGGAGATAAAGTTTACTGAGAAGTTCGATTTAGTATGGCACTTAAGTTTGATTTCGTTCGAATAATATTCTTTTGGGTTAAGATATGAGATTTCACTTCAACTCTCTTAGTATAAGAAATTTTAGATTAAAGTATGTTAATTGACTTGAACTTTCTTAGGATAAGAGAGTTTTTAAATTAACCTATGAAACTCGACTTCAAGATTTATTATTGGAGATGATAATTTTGGATTCAAGTATCAGACTAAACTTCAACTTTGTTAGGATACAAGTATTTTGGATTAAAGTATGAGACTTGACTTCAATTTTCTTAGTACAAGATAGTTTTGGATGAAAGGATGATATTGGACTCCAAGTCTTTTTTTTGAAAGAGTTCTCATTCAAAGATAAAGTTTACCATGAAGTTAGAATTGTGAATGGAACTTGAGTTTGATTTTGTTAGAATAAGATGTTCTTGGGTTAGAGTAAAGGTGTACATGGTTCGGGTTTGGTTTTGCTGGGTTAGTTAAATTTTTTGGACCAACCCAAACTTTGGAGTTGGTTAATTTGCCAACCTGTCCAACCCTAATATTTTAGAGCAACCCAACCCGACATCTTTGGGTTGGGTTGAGTTCTCGAGTTATTAATTTTCATTTTCCTCTCTAAAACTCAACTCATAACTCATAAATATGTAAATAAGGTGAAGAAAAAGCTGCATGATATTATACTTAACCCGAAGTTACTTATTATTAGGGTATGTTCCTTACCAATATACTAAGTAACTTTTTCTTTTAAGTTTTAACAACTAAGAAACCTATCTTATTAATTAATCTTTTTCTCTCTCACACACATACATTTATATATATACTATTATTTTTAGTTTGGGTTGGGTTGAACGAGTAAAAAATTGCCCAACTCGAGAACCAATCCAACCCAACAAAAATGGAAAAATCATAACTCAAGCCAAAGAAAGTTATGACCCAGCCCAACCATTACGGTTTGGGTTGGGTAGTTTGAGTTGGTCTTGTACACCCCTAGGTTAAAGCATGAGACATGACTTCAACTCTATCAAGATAGGAAAGTTTTGAATTAAAATATGATAATTGACTTGAACTTTTTTAGCATATATGATAGTTTTAAACTAGTTTTCATTTTTCTTTATTGGAGATAAAGTTTACAGAGAATTTTGGATTCAAGTATGAGACTAAACTTCAACTTTGTTAGGGTACAAGTATTTTAGATTAAAGTATGAGACTTGACTCTAACTTTCTTAGGACAAGAAAGTTTTGGATTAAATGATGATTTTCAGACTTCAAGTGCTTATTAAAGAGTTCTCACTCATTTGATTGGAAATAAGATTTACCAAGAAATTAGGATTGAGTATGAGACTGGAGTTTGATTTGTTCGAATAAGATGATATTGGGTTGAAGCATGAGATTTGTAGACACCTCCTCTGTCTTCATTCTTTCGATGTCTCCCGATGCTTGGCTTATGGACGGGCGTGGTTACCTCGGGTATAGTGGAGAGAAGCTCTAATTTTTCGGTTTCAAAAAAAAAAATTCAAAAGTCGACCTTCTATCATTTCTTAATCCTGCTCAATCAGCGTCTAAAAAACACTCCATCCTCATATGACCCTGATCTTACTATAAGATCCCACGTCTGGGTGCAACCTTCGAATAACATAGAATTTGTTGTATGGTTGTCCAAAGATCCATGGTAGGTGATGACATAAATTGACTCACAATGCTCATCGAATAAGATATGTTTGCTGTGTTACTGTAAGGTAGTTCAATTTTTCAACCAATCATCTATATCTCTCAAGCTCTTCAGGTTATCCATCCTTTCTAAACTACATACTAGGTATCACAGTCGTACTTTGTTAAGAGGCGAAGTGAGCTTGAAGTGCTCGTTCTAGCACACAAACAACCGCGCCAAATCGATTTCAGAGAGTTAGTGGCACAACCGGGCTCTAGGGGAACTTAAATCTCGAGTTTTTCAAAAAAGGTTTTGAAAAATGGAGAAAGAAATGTTTTGGAAAGTATTTTGTAAGGTTGTATGCCGAAAGCAGTTTACAGGAATTTAGACCAAAGTTATCTTAACATACAACTGGTGGGAGTTTATTACCCTCTATAGTGCATTCTAGGCCATTTTTTATATGGTAAGCTTGCATATCAAAATGGCAAGGTGTCAACTCCTACAAAAAATGCAAGGGACAAGCAACAACCAAAAGGAACAGCTTGCCCAAAGAAAGCATGATGACGAGAAGCTACGGGGCATGCGGCCATGGGCGACAAGCCTTGGACAAACATCCACGAGGCGTCACAGTATACTGTTATGGACGACCATGGGCAACAGGTCCTGGACAAGCCTAGACAAGCATGATTGTGACATCCTTCCCCAATTAATCGGTTGACGTCCTTGCCAACCGACTATTTTTTAACTCTAAAATTTGAGTAGCGGCTGACTTCAGGTCTTTAGAGCCCTCCTAACTGATTTCCGCATCAGGGAGTCCCTTCCATTTCACATGGAACTCTTGTAGGTCCCGTCTGGGACGACCCGTTTACCTAATTCTCTTAGTAAGAATCTCTTCTACCTACTCTTTTGTGGTGCCCTTCATCATGACTAGTGGCCTTGATACCTCGTTGCGGTTGTTGTCGTCTAGGTCTGTTTGGTAAGGCTTCCAGTTGCTTACGTGGATCACTAGGTGAATCTTAATCCATGAAGGGAGTTAAACTAGATAAGATGTCTTCTCGACTTTTTGTATCACTTCGATGGGCCTTTCTTATTTCCGCACGAGTCTCTGATCACGGTTTCCTCAAAAGCGAAACTGCTCCAGCCTGAGCTTGATGAAGACATTGACAGGCGCCGTTTCTGGTCCGCCCACGTATTGATACATTTAGAGGCTTTCTCTAAGTAGGCACGTGTGACGTTTGCAGATTATTTCCACTCCTTCATAAAGTTGCAAGCCTGGGAGCTTTTGCCTACATATGGGTGATCGATGACATGTGGCATGAGCGGATGTCTCCCGTACATTACTTCGAAAGGAGTCTTCCCAAGTTAAAGAACTCTTTTGGCAGTTAAAATTGAATTGTGCCACATCCAACATGCCAACCCAGTTCTTTTGTCTAGCATCGATAAAATGCCACATGTACTCTTCTAGCATGCTATTAAAGCGTTCAGTCTGCCCATGTGTCTATGGTGATAGCTAGAAGAGATATTCAAGTTAGAGCCTAATATTTGGAACAATTCAGTCCATAACGACCCTGTAAAATGCTCATATCTATTTCTCACGATGCTTTCTGGTACCTTCTATAACTTGACAACATTCTTGAAGAATAGTTTAGTTGTCATCTCGACCGAGCAGATCTTCAGAGCGGGAATTAAGGTCATATATTTTGAGAATCGATTGACGATAATTAGGATGGCTTTAAACTTTCCCATTTTGGGGAGATGGGTGATAAAGTCAAGAGAGACACTCTATCATGGTCTTGTCGGCATGGGCAGGGGCTTTAGTAACCCTGCCATTTTTTTATCTCTCGACCTTTGATCTTTGATCCATCAATTTCAGAAACCATGGTCTCTGAAATCGATTGCGACGATATCATGCAATTTACGCCGAAGTTCGACCAGTAGTACACCTTCTTCAACATGGCTGACATCCTCTGCCAACCTATATGACCCGCTCATAAGGTATATGACATTCTGCCAATAACACCTTTCTAAGGTTTCTAGAACGAGGCACATACAGTCTATTGCTTTTAGAAAAAGAGAAGTCATTTTATGCCCAGAATTGACATGTCTTCCCTTGCTTTGCTAATTGAATGATGGCTTGGGCAGCCAACGTTCGTGTATATTTTCTCACACGGTACCGCTATGCCTACTTGTCTGTTGCTGGGCTAACATGCATAACCCACAGGGGTGCATGTTCACTTTTTCGACACAGCACGTCGGCTACTTGGTTGGCCCGCCCAGGTTTATGTTCAAATAATAAGTTCAATTTCGCTCGGTATTCTTGCCACCGAGCTTGCTTCGATGACAACCTGAGTTGGTTAAAGAAGTGGCATATGGAGCTATTTTTGGTCTTCACGACGAATTTGGCTTCCAAGAGGTACTACCTCCAGGCCCTCAAGACTTGGACCACGACCAACATCTCTTTCTAGAGGCCACATATCTTTTTTCGGGATCACTCAGTTTTTGGCTTTCTTATGCGATGGGGTGGCCATATTGGAGAAGGACACCACCCAAAGCAAAGCCAGAAGTATTAGTTTCAACCTTAAAAAATTTAGTAACTTCGGTAATTCCGAGCACCGACCCTTCCATCATGGCCTTCAAAGGCTCAAGCCTTTGAAGGCCTCTTGGCATTCTGAAGACCAATTCTACTTAAGACCCTTATTCAAAAGCGACATCATTCAATTTTCGGCTTTCGTATGCAATGGGGTGGCCATACTGGAGAAAGACACCACTCAAAGCAAAGTTAGAAGCATCAGTTTCAACCTTAAAAAATTTAGTAACTTCGGTAATTTCGAGCACCGGCCCTTCCATCATGGCCTTCTTCAAGCCTTTGAAGGCCTCTTGGCATTTTGAAGACCATTTCTACTTAAAACCCTTCTTCAAAAGGTTGGTCAGGGGTTTACTCCGCCTTGAAATTCCTTCAACAAATCTTCAATAGATATTGGCCAATTCGAGAAAATAGCGTAGATCCCTAACAATGGTTGGCACGTTCTGGCCACGTATGGCCTCGACTTTTCTATCTTCCATACCAATCTTTTTGCATTGGGATACCATGTCCCAAAAAGTCGATGCGCTCTTGGGCGAACGAACACTTCTCTCTTTTTACATATAACTGATTTTCCCTTAGTTTCTCAAGGACAAGTTGCAAATGTACTTGGTGTTTCTCCATGGATGCTATAGACTATGATCTTGTCTAGGTAGACTACTACAAACGTGTCAAGATATTCATGGAACACTTGGTTCATGAAGGTGCAGAAAGTAGTCGAGGCATTAGTGAGGCTAAAAGTCATCACAAGGAATTCAAAGGCCTCATATCGAGTCACACATGTCGTCTTAGATTCGTCTCCCTCAACGATGCGGACTTGATAATATCCTAATCTTAAGTCTAGCTTCAAAAAGTATTTAGTGTTATGGAGTCGATCGAGCAAATCAGTTATAATCGGTAAGGAATATTTGTTGCAGACAACGATCTTGCTCATCGCTCGATAGTCAATACATAAGTGCAAACTACCATCCTTTTTTTGGAATAAGACCGGGACCCCAAAGGGAGCCTTTGTTTACTGAATGAACCTAACAGACAAGAGCTCATCGAGTTATTTTCTAAGCTCCATTTACTCAGGCAGAGCCATACGATAAGCATTCTTCACGGGAGGTTTGGTTTCGGGTAGCAGTTCTACTTCATGATCAATCCCTCTACGTGGAGGTGAAGCCTTTGGTAGAGCTTTCGGCAGCACATCGTGATATTTCTCTAACACCCGTTGAATCTTCACGGTGACTATCTCATCCATGTTGGCTTTTTCTATCATTGGAATAGCCATGAACGTCGATTCTTCGTGCGCCAAACCTTTTTTTAACTGAAGGGCGGAGATCATTCTTATGCTATTGGACTGGTTTATCATGCTTGAACAACAATAGGACTGAACATAACCAAGCATTTGACAAGCGGCATCAGGATGACTTTATGTTCCAAGAGGAACTCCATTCCAACCACAACGTCATAGTCGTCCATCTTGACGATCACAAAGTCTGTTCGTCCTTTCCATTCTCCCAACTTTATCGATGTCCGTCTGGCTAATTGGTAACATTGTCGAATTAACGGCTTTTATCTTTTCTGAATCTTTATCCCATTGTAGGTTCAGCCGTTGCGCCTCAGTTTCAGTTATAAAATTGTGAGTGGCCCCAGAGTTGACCATGGTACTCTTGTCCGATCTCTAGTTAACCCACGCGTCGATGTACATGTGACCCTGCTCTAAAAGCTCTCCAAGCTGTCCCATCTTGTTTTGAAAGGTTGACAAGAACTTTAGAGCCCCCATGCGAGGGTTATCGTCTCCTTCATTTTGCGATGTACTGGCATCGACAGGTTCAATTTCTGTCTCAACATTAGTGTCAAATGTGGCTTAGAAGGCTTGAACGGCTGCCCGCTTCAGACACTCTGCCACCCACTGTGGTTCTTTACAAATAAAACAATGTAGGGATCGATTATTGTAGTTGTTCTAATTCGGTCCACACTATTGGTATCCCCCTTAGGTGGATGGGCCTTCGATCTCTCCCCTAGTCTCTCCTCCGCCGCTCTTAGGAGAGTGGGAGCGAGTGTTTGACTATATGTTACTTGGGGGCCAGGGTTCTTTCTTGCTTCTTGTGACTGATCAATGCTCATATCGTACAACCGTTCTGCCACTACATAAGCAGTCGAAAGGTCTTGTACCCTCTATTCGTATAGCTTAGACTTTGCCCACGGTTTCAAGCCTTCGACAAAGAACACCTTATCTTTCTCGGACATATCGCGTATATCCCACATTAATGCTAAGAATTGTTTGACATATTCTCAAATGGTGACAGTATGCCTCAACTCTCTTAACTTGCATCTCGCCAATATTTCAACATTTTTCAAAAAAGAATTGCAAACAAATTTCTCCTATGATTCAATAAGGCATTAACCTTCCTCGATGTCTATGAATCTGGATCTCCACCAAATTTTTGCATCATTAGCTAGATGCATTGTTGCCAACGTACTCTTGGTTTCATTAGTCGTTGTGCTCGTGGCATGAAAGTATTGTACTGTCTTGTGACTGATCAACGCTCAAATTGTACAACCGTTTTGCCACTGCTTAAGCGGTCGTAAAGTCTTGTACCCTTTGTTCGTATAGTTTCGACTTTGCCCAGGGTTTCAATCCTTTGACAAAGAAAAAGACCTTACTTTCTTGGATATATCGCGTATATCCAACATTAATGTTGAGAACTGTTTGACATATTCTCGAATGCTTCCAGTATGTCTTAACTCTCTTAACTTGCGTCTCGTCAATATTTCCACATTTTATGGAAAGAATTGCAAACGAAGTTCTTGCTTCAATTTCTCCCACGATTTGACAGTGCATAGACCTTGCTCGATGTCTATGAATCTAGATCTCCGCCATACTTTTGCACATCAGCTAGATGCATTGTTGCCAGCATAATCTTGGCTTCATCAGTCGTTGTGCTCGTAGCACAAAAGTACTTTTTCAAATCAAAGATAAAGTTTTCCAAAGCTTTTGCATCACGAACCCTACATAAGGGTTTTGGCTCTGACACTTTCACCTTATTCAGCTAACCTACTCTCACAGTTGGGTTGTGGCTTCCCACCGCTTTATGGTGAGATTTAGCTTGTTGCTCGAGTCTTCCATTTGAGCCTTGAAGACATCAAAAGTTGTTTTCATACCTTCAGAAAGGTGACAGACTCCCTATTATGAAAGTTTATTCTAGACGGAAAGGGAAGGAAATGAAGGGAGGGTAATGTGGGTATTTGTATTGTGGGCCCTAGTTTGTTAGAAGTGTGCAGTGTTATATTGGGCAGGGGTCTATAGGTGCAGGGTATGTTTTTGGAATTGTGTAAGGAATTCTCTCGTGAGAATTAGGAAGAGCAGAGGAGCTCTTGAAAACTCCTTCTATCCAGGTTCTATCTTTCTTTTGCTTGCATTTTCAATAAAGTGTGTTTATATATAAAATTGTTAGCCTGAGACCTATTAATTTGGTATCAGAGCACCTTTCTTGGGAATGGTGGGCAAGATGGAAGCCAAGATTACTGTATTCAAAGGGATGATTACAAACGTAAGTCAGCAGCAGAAGGAGAGTGATGAAAAAAGGAATTTACGAGTGGCCAAGAATGAAACGCAATTCGCTATCATCAACGAACAATTAGCCAAAGAGAACGAAACGCAATTCGCTATCATCAGTGAACAATTAGCGAGAGAGACCTTCTAGGGTCGATAGGGGTGCAGCTTCGGCAACATCCGAGCTCACTATCGTCGATAATGGTAAGCAGAAATTAGGTGAAGATTGACATTGAAATTCAACGGCGAGGAAGAGAAGAAAACAGGGGAATCGGACAATCTGTGTGCCCCAAATGTGAGAGAAGTGTCGTTCGATCTGCGATTACGAAAGTTGGAGGTTTCGATATTTAAAGGTGAGATAGACGAAGACCCTAATGGGTGGTTACACAGAGTGGAAAGGTATTTTGTGGTGAATCGATTGACTGAGATAGATAAGTTGGAAGCTACGATTCTATGTTTAGAAGGAGAAGCATTGGATTGACATCAGTGGGAAGAAGAACAATCAAACATCACAACCTGGCCAGAATTCTGCCGATTGATGAAGCTACAAAAAATCGGGAGTGTTCAAGAATACCGTCACCTCTTTGAGAAGTTTGCCATCGGTTTGAAAAGGGTCAGTGAAGAACTGCTGGAAGGGAAATTTGAGAGTGGTCTATGCGAGGAGAATCAAAGTGAGATTCATAAGCTTCGACCAGTGGGCCTCAAGGCTAAGATGTTAATGGCACAGTTGATTGAGGACGCTGCTGTTATTCAAACGAAGAAGAAGACCTACGTGACTGCGACTAATAATACGAAGTTATCGATAAGTTCAGGTGCCAGATCAAGTTGGACTGGGTTAGGCAGAGTAGAAGCGGACGGGTCAGGAGGAACCCAGCACGTGCATTTACGTTTACACCAAATCGCATAAATGCCGCTTTGTTAACCACGTTTATCGCAAATCCTACGGTTTTGAAAAGGTTGTTCCATCAATTATCTGAAGCAGAATTGTAAGTTAAACGCGAAAAAAGGGTTGTGTTACAAGTGCGATGAAAAGTTCATTCCTACCCACAAATGTGCTCGAAAGGAGTTTCAGGTGATGGTTTTCAAAGAAATTGAGGGAGAAGAGCTTGACGGCGTTTCCATTGGGGAGTTAATACCAGATCAAACTGTGGAAGAACCACTGAAGCAGGAAGATAATTCTGGAATGGCAAATCATCAGGTTGGTCCCCGTCAAATATAGGCATTTATACTCTTTTGAACTTATGTTGCACCATGAGATCACTTCTCGAAGTTTCCTCCTCCCATGTTCCTTCTCTAGTGCTACTCTACTATTTTCCGCTTAATCCCTCTGTCATTTTCCCCGTCTTAGGGAACTCTTGGCTAGGGTCTCAATCACACGCTAATTGATCACCACTGCTTGTCGATTTGTCTCTACTTCGGCGAACAAAAGCTCTATGTCCTTACTTAGTTCTCTAAGATATTTCTGGGCTTGTTTCCTTCTCCCGATAGTCGTGTGTCTTCTTTTTCATTTTTTCATTCTTTCCTTCCTCCCTTGTGTCGAGCTGCGTGTTCTTCCCAGGATTACTTCTTTGATACCACTTTGATAAGATACATGCACTGAACTCAAATAACAACAAACACTAACATTGAATAAAGTCACAAGAGATAGTCTTTATTGATGAAGAGAGTACAAAACAAAACAACCACCATTTGAGAGGGTGAAGCTCTCCATAATACCCGACTAGTTCCTTTGGCTTAGACAACAAAAGCGTAACGACTCAAACAAACACAAAGGCTTAAATGAAATTTGTCTTTTTAATTTGAAATAATCTCCTTGCCCTTGCGGGAATACACGTGCTCAATGGGGTGCTTAACACTAAACTTCAAATTTGTTAGGGTACAAGTATTTTGGATTAAAATATGAGACTTGACTTCAACTTTCTTAGGACAAGAAAGTTTTTTATTAAATGATCATATAGGACTTCAAGATTTTTATGAAGAGTTCTCATTCGTTTGATTGGAGATATCGTTTACCAAGAAGTTAGGATTGAGTATGGGACTTGATTTCAACACTCTTAAGATGAGACAGAAGTTTGACTTTGTTAGTAGAAATGAGGCTCGACTACAACTTTCTTAGGACAAGAAAGTTTTAGATTGAAGTATAAGACTAGATTTGAAGTTTTTTTTTTATAAAAAGTTCTCATTCGTTTCATCAGAAATGAAGTAGTTACAAATATTTTCGATTGAAGTATGAGACATGACCTCTAATTTGTTATGATAAAAGAAATTTTAGATTAAAGTATGATAGTTGACTTGAAAGGATGATATTTGACTTCAAGTTTTTTGTTAAAGAGTTCTCGGTCAGAGATATAGTTTTCCTAGAAGTTAGGATTGAGTATGGGACTTGAGTTTTATTTTGTTATAATAAGATTATCTTGGGTTAAAGCATGAGACATGACTTCAACTCTCTTAAGATAGGAAAATTTTGAATTAAAGTATGATAATTGACTAGAACTTTCTCAGGATATGAGAGTTTAAAATTAAAGGTATGAGACTGGACTTCAAGCTTTTTATGAAAGAGTTGTCATTTTTTCGATTAGAGATAAAGTTTACAGAGAATCTTGGATTCAAATATGAGACTAAACATCAACTTTATTAGGGTACTAGTATTTTGGATTAAAGTACAAAACTTGACTTCAACTTTCTTAACTTTCTTAGGACAAGAAAGTTTTGGATTAAAGGATAATATTGGACTTCAAGTTTTTTTTATGAAAGAGTTCTCATTCATTTGATTGGAGATACAATTTACAATGATTTTTTTTATTATGGGACTAAAGTTTGATTTTATTAGAATAAGATGATTTTGGATTAGAGCATGAGACTTGACTTCAACTCTTTTAAGTTAAGAAAGTTTTGAATTAAAGTGTGAGACTAGACTTCAACTTTATTAGATAAGAGAGTTTTGAATTGAAGTATGATAATTGACTTGAACTATTTTAGGATGTCAGAGTGGTGCGCTCTTTTATACCTGACAGGTTTTTCCTTAACTTAGCAAACAAAATCATAAAGACTCAAACAAACACAAAGGCTTAAATACAAATTGATTTTTTAATCTGAAATGAACTTCTTCCCCTTCCAAGAATATACATGCTGAATGGGGGGCTTAACACATCCCAGTTCATCGAACAATTCTTTGTCCTCAAACAAAAACAGAGGAAACTACTAGTTAATAAACGCGGTGGATTCCCAAGTTGCTTAAGACCTAAGATTCCTTCATCTCTTCATTCTATTTGTACACGTACAGCCCCTACGGTTGTGCTTCCCATTTAAAATCTTCTGTAAATATTAGTGGTTTCTGTAACCATTCTTGATCATACCCAACCATCAATTTCAGCTGGGATACATTAAATACTTAATGTATGATGGAGCCTGTAGGCTGCTGCAGTTTATAGGCCAATTTTCCCATTCACTCAAACATTTGATAAGGGCCAAAACATTTTGAGCCAAGTTTCTGGCATCCAAAGCCTGTCGGTAGGGCCGCAAATTTAGATAAACCCACGTTCCGACCTCATATTCCACATCTCTTCTATCCTTATTAACACATAACTTTATCCCATTTTGGGCAAATAGTAATTGATCTTTCAATCTCTTCAAGATTGGGTCTCACTCACGGAGTTGGTTATCCAAAGTTGTATTCGATATCTTGTGATCACCATACATTATCATAGGCGGAGGGGCCGTCAATACATAATCTCGAATGGTGTGAAAGTCAAGGTAGAATGGTACGAAGTGCTATACCAATATTTGACCCATGTCACCCACTAGCTCCACGTCTTCCAATTCTCTACACAGAAGCATCTTGAGTATGTCTCCAGGCAGCAATTATAAACTTCAGTCTGTCCATCCGATTGTGGATGATAAGTCTTGCATCGATGCAACCTTGTGTCTTGGAAACTGAACAACTCGCACCAAAAGTGGCTGATAAAGAACCTGTCTATCTGATATGATCGACTTGGGGAACTCGTGTAAGCAAACCACTTCTTTAACAAACACTGCATCAGTTGACTTGGTTGTAAACGGATGAGTCAGAGGACGTAGTGCGCATATTTACTGAGTCGGTCCACTATTACCATGATGGTCTCATGACGGTTTGAGCGGGGTAAACCTTCGATGAAATCCATGAGATGTCTTCCCAAATTCTTTCCGAAATCGGTAGGGGTTGCAGCAGGCCTTTCGGTTGTAGGGTTGACAACTTGTTTCGTTGGCAGGTTTGACACTGTTCCACATGTTTCATCACATCATTCTTCATGTCAATCCATTACAACTCACTGGTCAAAAAGTTTGTAGGACTTGAGGAAACTCGAATGGCCTCCAATCATTAAGTCAAGGTACACGTATAAGATAGCGATATTAGCTAAGCCGAGGTTGGAATCACTAAATGGTTATTGTATAGAAGAATCCCATTGTGTAAAGAGAAAGGTGGGTGTGATTTTGGGTTAGGGTCGAGGTCCCTTTAAATGCTCGACAGTGTTGGATCGTTTTCTAGTTCTCACTTGACTAGCTCAACGTCAATGATGGGTGGTGCTGTTAAACTGGCTAGGTGTACGACTTTAGGAACTCATCAGGGCATCTGCTGCCTTGTTTTCGAAGCTCGAGATGATACTAGATTTTGAAATTGTAACCCAGGAGTTTGTACAACCACTTCTGATATTCAAGTTGTACTTCTCGCTAGGATGTTCGAAGAACCGAAAAATCCAAGGAACCAAACCGAACGGATCCAAACCGATTGGTTTGGATCCGTTATTTAGATTTTTTAAAAAAAAATCGATTTGAAATTATTAAAAACCGAAATGTTTGGTTCGGTTTTCAGTTTATAAATATTAAAATCCAATAAAACCGAACCGAATATATTAAAATATAATACTCCTTCGTTAAAGCTGAGCAGAAATTTTAATATTTATGTACACTATTGACGCTATTGACGTTACAGTTGGCTTTTTCCTCTCTCCCCTTCTTAATTCCTGCAATTTATTAACTTTTTCTTTTTTCCGTGTGTCCTTTTATCTTCTTTTCTTTTTTTTAATAAATTGTTTTACCTTCTTCTCCAAATGTCTTATCATTTATTCATCTTCTTTTTTTATTTCTTCAGCAAAAAGCCCCCCTCATTTGTCATTTTATTTTCTATCTCGTTTTCAAAATAGTCTCTTCAATGTCTTCATCTTCACCTTTTTTTTTTAAAGTTATCTTCATCTTCTTCCCTCGGCACAAAACCCTTATTTTATTCCCTCGGCACAAAAGAAATATTTTTTCTTTCTCACACATTCTTCTGCATAGCCACGATGGAATTCGTCCCTCTCTGTCGAAAGGTGGTTCATTTTCAACTACAGGTTTCTCATCTCTCTCGGCCACTTTCATTTTCTCTTGCCGGCAACTCACAAATGATTTAGTATTATTATTTGATTTTTTAAAAATAAAAAGCGGTTTAAAACCGAACCGAATCGAGCTAAACCGAAGGTGCTCGGTTCGGTTATGAAATCAGAACCAAAATACATTGGTTTTGGCAATTCATAACCTTGTAGAACCGATCGGTTCGGTTCGGTCCATGGTTTGGCCAAAAACCAGACCAAACCAAACCGTGAACACCCTTACTTCTTGTTGTTTAATTAATGTCGAAGAGCTTGTTGGTCATTTGTGATCTTGAATTTCTAACCCACGAGATACAACTGTCATTTCTACATTGCCAAAACTGTTGCCATCAACTCCATTTCGTAGACTGATGTAGCTCGTGCACTAGCTGATAAATTGTGGTTGGAGAAAGCAAGGAGTCGTTGCCTTTGGGACAAAATTGCTCCAACCTCGATACGCGACGCATTTATTTCAACAGCAAAAGGGAGCTAGAGATCGGGCATGACCAACCGTGAGAGAATAAACATCACATTCTTTAATTGTGGAACGCGTTGTGATCCCCATCATTCCATTCAATAGCATGTTCTTTGGTAAGGGCATGAAGCAGTACTGCAAACGTACCGTAGTTTGTCATGAAACGACGATCTTATCCTGTCAACTCCAGAAAGCCTCTAAATTCACTCACATTTCTAGGCCTTGGCCACTCCATCATAGCTCTAATCTTCTTAGGATCAACTTCAACTGTGAGCATTCTCAGTGCCTAAAATATTCCAGGGCCTTGCTTAAAGAAGCTATTAACGATGTGACAAAGCATGTTAAGCATCGGTCGCCAGTTGCCGCAGGTGAGTCTCCCAATCGAGGCTATACACTAAAATATCATGAAAAAAAAACTAACACAAACTTCCGTAAATATTATTTAAATACTCGATTCATCATATCTTGAAAGGTAGTGCAAAAGACTTCACTAAGAATTCATGGTGGCCCACATGAGGTTGGAAAGTCGTTTTATGCACGTCGCGCTCTCGCATTCGTATTTGGTGATAATTTGATTTGACATTCAACTTTGAGTAGTATTATAAGCTGTGCAATTCGCCAAACAGTTCCTCAATGTCCGAGATTTAAAAAAAAAACTAACACAAACTTCCGTAAATATTATTTAAATACTCGATTCATCATATCTTGAAAGGTAGTTGGGGCGTTGGTGAAATCGAAAAACTTCACAAAGAATCCATAGTGGTCCACATGAGTTTGGAAAGTTGTTTTATGCACGTCGCACTCTCGCATTCGTATTTGGTGATAACTTGATTTGACATCCAACTTTGAGTGGTATTGTGAGCTGTGCAATTTGCCAAACAGTTCCTCAATGATCGAGATTAGAAATTTGTCTAGAATGGTGACATTGTTCAACGACCAGTCGTCGACACAAGACCTCCAGCTGCCGACTTTCTTTTAAACAAGCAAGACTGAACTTGAAAACGAACTGTTGCTAGGTTGAATTATCCCTGCTTTTAACATCTCCTCAATCATACTTCATATTTCTTCCTTCTGTGTAAACAAATATCTATAAGGTGGAATGTTCACTGGTTAGGTTCCCTCGGTTGCTTCGGTTTATCCAAATATCGGTTCAGCATTGGTTCTTCACTTTTCCTTACTTATTTTAGCGGTTCAGCTCCAGTTTTGTTCAGTAATCAACTTTGCTAGGGTACACGCATTTGGGATTAAACTAGGGGACTTGACGCATTTGGAATTAAACTAGGGAACTTGACGCATTTGGAATTAAACTAGGGAACTTGACTTCATCTTTCTCAAGACAAGAAAATTTTGGATTAAAGGATAATATTGGACTTCAAGTTTTTTATGAAAGGGTTCTCATTCGTTTGATTGGGCAAGTAATTTTGCTGATTACTTTCGGTAAAGTTATGTTAGCTTTTCTAAACAGGTAGATCACAAGTCCGACTTCAACGATTGGGAAATCAGCTGGTCAGATGTTAATAAAATTGGTGCCAATGAAGAAGACTCGAGTATCAATATTATGAGATGGAGAGGACCCCTGTTTTTCATGCCCCTGTTCATGACCTGCAAAAAGACGATTCTTCAAGCAAGAAGAAGATCCACGTTGTTCACGAAATAGCAGAAAAATCAAAACGAGGTGCCTTTTAAGAATTGATAATGTCTTCATATATATGTAAATTTCTCTATAATTTTTTTTATATGGTTTGAAAGTTTTTAAATCTGCCCTCAGCCCTAGTGAGCTGTGATACATTTTTAATTATGATGTTCTTCGTGTTGGAGCTGCTTTTTCTTTATACGTAAGATAAAATAGGTGCGCGTGCTACTTTATCTGATTTAAACAAAGGAAGTAAAGAGGCCATGGACAAATTTAGAAGGCTCTCTTGTTGGAATGCCCATCCTGCTCAATCGGTATATGGCAAAATTGAATGCAATTGGCAATGAAAACAGTGATTTGATATCTAAAGCAAATGAAAATAGGCAGAAGAGGGGAAAAACATGTACTAGTGTTTCTACTGGACAAGGTGACTTATATATTTTTCTATTCAATTTTATTTGTTTTTACAATTTACTAAGTGGTGTGTGTTTGAGATTTGCATGTATGATTAGTTATGACATATGGAGTGCAAAGCCTATAGGTTATGGTAGCATTAATTGTGCCTTGCTAGATCAAGATGAAGCTTCCTTATGTGCTTTACAAATTACAATACTAAATTCTATTGTATGTCTTTGCATTCGATTTCTCAACTCAAATCTGCAGTTTAGGAGCAGCCTGCCTTTTCTGCCCCTTCCACCACCACCACCATTCCATGCAATCAACCATTCAAGGGTTAGTAAGTTCCCTGAATTTCATACTTTTTCTTGCAAAATTTCGTCTATCTAGATATAACTGACACTTTTCTACATCCAATCAAACTTTTATCACAAACATGGTAACTATATATTTTTTCCTAAAAGTTCGAAGCAAAAGATTGTAGAAAGCCATTAATCAAGTTTCTATCACAAACATGGTAACTGTTTCTTTTTTTCTCTTCTTTTTCTAAAAGTTTGAACCAAAAGAACGCAGAAAGCCATTTATCAAATTCTATCTTAAAGTGTAAGGCCTCCACCTCCAATAATACATATGTATCAGAGAAGGGTTAAAAGGTTAATTGTAGAGGAAAGTTAGTTATGAAATTTTGTAGTGCGTTAGTGAGATCGGGAGTACGGCTGTGTGAAGGAGAGTATTTGTAAGTGGGAGGGATCCTTTGGGAGGTAGGCATGATTTTGGTAGACATTAGGTCTAAGGAGAGAATAGCAGCTTCTCTATAAACTTGCTGGGAAATTATCTTGTTCTTTTCCTTGTTTTCTGGTTGTTCTTCAGCAAATTGTCAATATATAACTCCCTTGGTGGATAGCAATCATAGGATACACACCAAAGGCTGATTTGCCCTGTTTTCTGGAGTTTTTTGGTTCTTGCTGTTTGTGTTTTGCAGGTTGTGGAGAGCTTGGATACTTGACATAAAGATGGCAACTTTTTGTTAGAACCTAAATATTCCTATATGTTCTAGAAGGGGTGATTTAGGTATTTTGGGTAGGGGCAGTGGGGTAATGTCCTTGTATGGTGTTTTCGTGGGGAAGAAGGTACTGAGGATGGAGAAGGCAGTTTGATATTTTGGTAAGGACTAGGCCTTAGATGAGAGGGAGGGAAGATCAGAGTCCTTACATTTTTCTACATCCGATCTCAAAATTAAATCAAACTTGTGTCAGATCCATTAGTCTTTTTAACAAAGAATAACACCGTGTCATCTACTCCGTATAGCATCTAACTTGAAATCTGGTTTGCAGTATGAGAGTGAAGATCAAAATGTGGATGTGATGATGAAAGGTTTCGACAATGCTTAACATTGAATCCTGCTTTAGAGGTTAAATGAGTTCTTAGTATAGTGAAGTTTCGTAGAGTTGCACAGGATGGAGTTTTATTTTAGGAGATTCATTATAATGTTAAAGTTTAATTGCAAGTGCTATAGATGATCGTTGCTTGCAATTGTCTTTGGCTGTGGATTATTATAAACTACATTATTTGAGATGCAGGTTATTAGGTTATTATAACAGGTCAGAGGACAAATTTCAAATTGGATTGAATGGCTTCATTTACTTTTTTTGGAAAGGCATCTACCACTATTCTAGGCAATGCATTCAGCAATCCATGGTTTGGATATTTCCTAATCAATTCTTTAAATCCTTTTCAAGAACTGTTCATTGATTATTTATCCACCTGTTTGACATTTTTAGTTGGAGAAAAATATTTCAACCATACAAAAAATTCCCAGCTAGATCTGTGTGGCCATGAGGTGATAGATCATAGAATCAAGAAGATTAAATTTTAGCTGAACTTTTGCTCCATTCCCAGAAAGAGAAGAGCCTTGATCCACCATGGTATAACAGATTTCTAAAGGTTAATACAATCTGGTGTGATGGTCTCGTCGACAACACCATGGGATAACATAAATAATCAGGTAAGCGAACTTAATACGACGACACCTGAAAAGCTTGGATTTATTGAGTCTAACCGACCTGCTCAAACTCGAAAAAACAAGTAGAGCATGAGATTAATTAAAAATGGAGAGGGCCCCTTTATCTAGTTGCTATCCATATATATGCCTATGCACTTATTTTACCCCTTATTAAAGAGATGCACTGGCAAGATGAAAGAAAACCAAGTATTTCCTGAAACAGAGATGTCATTTGCAGGAAATGAAAGAACCTAAGATTAACTGCTCCATTGATGCCGGGGTGAAAACATTGCAGCAGTCAGAGCAACAAGCAAATCAAATAACTTAAAACTAAAGATCATTTTATCAACGGTTGGAGATACTCACCTTTGGCGATTGTCACACATTGGAAAGGTAAGGATTCTTTAATATTTTTATAAGAGATATAGATTACTCTCCTCAAAGCTATTTGGTTTTGAGGTGAAATCTCATATTATCTAATATAGTATCGGAGTTCAATGTAGGTAATTACCTCTAAATTTCGATCCAACCCAAATGCTTAAAATTCTAAGCGGGTGAGGACGCCACCCGAGTGGGTATAAGCTTAGCGGGTATTTGATCCCAAAAATTTAGATTCGACCCTAACAAAAGTTTGCCAAAGCAGGTATTTTGATCTACAAATTCGGATCCAATTCATGATGGCCTTTCCAATATGACCGTCATCTTGAGGGAGCATGTTGGAGATATTCACCTTGTGGCAATTGTCCCACATTAAAAATGTGAGGATTCTTCAACATCTTTATGAGAGATATGAGTTGCTCCCTCATTGTCAATTAATTTTATGGTGGAACCCGTATTATCTATTATCAACTTTATAAGAAAAAGAGAATGAGAAGAATCTAAGTCCAGCACCACACTAAAAGAATTAGCAATAGAATCTGACTTAGCAAAATGAAACAACATTATCCTTGATCAAGCCACCTGATGTGAAAACACCAACCTCCCTAAGAACCACAATAACCTTTCTCTGCAAAAGATACTTTTTCGTATTAAACAATTGATGATGATCATTTATGAAGATACTGCAGAAAGAAATGCCTTTAAACCAGTGAGTGATACTGCAGAAAGAAATGCCTTTAAACCCTAGAGTGAGTTTTAGTGAACAAGGTAGAGTTTAGCTCCAAGATTACCGTAAACGAAAATAACCCAACCCCCCATTTTCGGTAAATTATAAATTTGGTCTCTTTGCTTTGAAGATAGTTTGAATTTAGTCCCTATGACATAACTAACACATTCATTATTGACATATGAATAACTATTCATACGTAAATAATGTGATTTTTTTGTCCAATTAATCACTTAACTCACACATTCATTATTGACACATGAATAACTAACTTCTACATATTTAATTCACCAACAATTAAGACCAACCATGATTGTTTTTTAGATTTTATCAAATTATAGAGACAAAATTCTAGTTTCTAGGGACTAAATTTTAACTTTCTCTTAATCATATGGACTGAATTCTAACTTACTTCAAAACATAGGAGCCAAATTTGTAATTTACTCTATATTCTTTTAAATTTAAAAAAAAAAAAAAAAAACCAAACTAAAAGTCTAATGTAAAAGCCCTCTCAAGGTTTTTGTTGCATTGCAAATGAGATCAAATCCATTCTATGTTTGAAATGAACGTAATAAAAACCAAGTATGGAGTACCAGAAAGCATAATGTTTTTTATTCAGAACTTGCCATCTCAGTTATTTCAAGTAATTGGCAAATTACCTGAGATAACAAGAATTTTGAATCAGAACTTGCCATCTCAATTTAGTAACTGTTACATATATGTTTGTACAAGATGGAAGGACAGCTTGAATGGCAAGCTTTTGAGCTCATAATAAATGTTAAATTGCAAGGTTAAGTTGAGCTTACATGTGATGAGGAATGGTCAATGAGATTAAAGCTCATCCATTTTTGACGAAATAACTTATGAGCAATACTTACCTAAGGGGGGTGGGTAAGTATTTTGGAAATATTTACCTATCTTAGAATCACATATTTTTACTTTTAAAAGAAAAAAAATTAGCCTTGATCAATAGGGAGAGAAATATAAAAAAATAAAAACATGTGATTCTAAGGATGGGTAAGTATTTTCAAAATACTTATCTACCGTTGCTCATAACTTATTGCTAGCTTTAACCATATCGTGTTTATCGGAATATATGTTTTGATTACCTTTCTTCCACCATCAAGCCTTTTGTCTAACAATTTGCCTCAAAGTAGTTGGCTGAGAAAAGACCAGGCACTCATTATAAATTAAGTAATTACTAAAAATAATTAGTAAAAAAATGCATGCTGTTAAAAAGTTTGCACTTCAGTTCTTAAGCTTTGAAAAAGCAACATTATAGCCCTTGAGGTATGAAATCTTGTAATTTAGTCTTTCAAAAATCACTATTACATTTCAAATCTTATCATTTTTGGAAGTGAAATTAGTTGTATGTTACAGCCCACAACTCAAAGTTTTCTGAACTAAACAAAAAAATAGTTACATATTACGCTATTTGTAGATTCAAACTCTCAACAAAAAGAAATAGTCTTCATAATTTTTATATTAGGGTTTAGGGTTTAATTAAACAATTTGTTAAGTTTGAGTTCGAGATCAACTTAAGCGGTTGAATTAGGGTTAGATTGAGACAAAGCTTAGTGACATTTTCAATTTGCTATTATACGGAAAATAATTGATTTGGAATCTCAAAGAAAAATATTGATTTGAAGAATTAAGCCTCTTGACCGTAGAATTTTGGATTATAGTTTTTTTTTGTTTTTTTTTGAGATTACAACATAATTGAGAGGTGGGGACTCGAATCTAAGATTTCATATGATCATTAGGTGTACATTGATGTGAATTATTGTTTTGGTTGATAATTGTATATTATAATTAATAAATCAAGTCAACACGTTATCAACTATTTTAATAAATTATAAAATATTCTAAATGGTAAATTAGCCTAACTTAATTGATATATACATTTTCTTATCAGAAATATTTGCATGCTGCCTTGGCAGCATGCAAATATTACTCTTTTCTTATTATAAGAATTCAAATCCTATTCCACATTTTTTATTAAAGTTTATTTTCTAAAAATTGAATTTTTCCACACCTCACAATTATTTTCTAAAATAAAAAAGACGCGTCACATTTTTACCCAAGGCTTCTACCAAACTAAAAGTGTGGGTTGTACAATTTGTATTGGGGTAATATAGTTAAATTACGAATTCAGTTTTGATGGTTAGAAAAAAAAAAGTTTTAAAGTTTTGGAAATTGCAATTTAGTTTATGTGATTTGACGGTCAGATATTTAAATAATGTGATCTTTTATACTTTTCCACACCTCACAATTATTTTACTAAAATAAAAAAGACGTGTCACATTTTCACCCAAGTCATCTACCAAACTAAAAGTGTGGGTTGTACAATTTGTGTTGGGGCAATATAGTTAAATAATGTGACAATTCAATTTGGTTAAAAATTTTGGTTAAATAGTTGATTGAATGAAAATGTAGCTATCAATATTTTTTGAATAAATCTCATTAATTGTCAATTTTTTAACCAAATTTTTTTATTCAATCAACTACTAAAAACTAATGGAAAAAAGAAAGCAAAAAACAGATTGAAAGAGACTATTGGAAAGAGCAAAGAAAAAAAAATGAAAACATTAATCTACTATATTATTTTACTTTTTTTTTAATCAACAACCATTATGAAGGTAAGACAAACTCAAAACATGTTAATTATGAACACAATTATATATCTATTAAGTTTATGTTCTTATAAGCCCATGATCCATTGCATTCAAAGAATGGGTTAAAATTTCATTTTCATGTGCCAATTTTATTATATGAAATTGAAAGGACCTTTTTATTTTATTTTATTTATAAGAATACAATGTTACAAATTTTGGGACGAGATTGAGAATTCAACTTCACCCTATAAGGATAGAGATAGAGACATATGATGATTAGGGGTGTTCATGAAATAACCGAAAACCGATCCGACCGACCAAAACCGATCGAACCGACGTCGGTCTGTCGATTTAGTTGAAAAATCGGTCGGTGTCGGTTTTTCTTAAGTAAAACCAAATAATCGGTCGGTCGGAGTGGCCGATTTAAAAAATTCCGACCGACCAACCGAGAATATATGGTAAAAGAAAATTGCTACATGTGATGGGACAACACGTCTGCATTGTGTCTATCACATACCACATCGTCATTAATGCTTGCAGAAAGTATGTATATTTATAATTTTATTTAATAAAATATAATCATTACGTATTTAGTTTTGATTATAATCGTTACTTTTTTATTAATGCTTTCATCTGACAGGGTGGATAAATGAAAAGAGTTTATATTTATTTAATATTTAAAAGTACTTTTTCTATTTTAAAATAGTGTTTTATTTTTGTTCACTTCCTACTTTGTCTCGTCTACTTCCTTCCCTTCATGGCTTCATCTCTCTTCTTTAATGTTTGGTCATCTGGTTCATTTTCTCTTTTGCGTTTTCCCTTCATCTCTCTTCATGGCTTCATAAATATCATCAAAATCAACCGAAACTGACCGACCAACCTTCGGTTAATCGGTCGAAATCTTGAACAATATTTATGTGTTCGAAAATCGAACGAAGTAAACCAACTTGTCGGTGGTAGGCGTCGGTTTTCTTCCAAAATCGACTCCGACCGACCGATGAACACCCTTAATGATGATTTAATCTATCAATTTCAATTTTATAAGAATACACTAACATTCAAACGATAAGTTATGTTCAAACTTATTTCCACAAACAATAAGTTATATTCATACGTCTAATGGCTTCAATCAATGCAATCAATAATCTTCAATCAGTATATATATAATCTCTAATTAGTGTCACAAACAGATGTATGCATGATTAAAATATGCAAAAAAAGCTTAAAAATCTGCTATGGATAAAATATTTTTAAAAAGTATCATAATTAAGATAGACAATCAAAAAGTTACCCTATAGAGCAAATTTTCTATAATAAATTTCCTATAACTTTAGTGTTTACTAGGTTATACAAAATATTATTAAAGTTTATATTTTTGTTGGCAAGTTCATATATATATATATATATATATATTTTTTTTAATTTTACAATAAGTAAGGTAGAAAATTCAAACACATACCATCTTAATCATTAATCGGACATTAATGTTGCTCAATTATTGTTATTATTTTTTTTTTTAAGACATTTATTATTCTTCCTGGCAAGCTGATAAAATTTAAAATGTTAGTCCATTTGCACAAAAAGGAAAATAAAACGTGTGGGGATAATATGATTATGAAAATAGAATGAAGTTAAGAAAATAGTTATTGGGGAAGAAATCTGTAACTTTAATGTGAGAAAATAGAGAACGTGGGGATGTATTATTTCAAACGGAAGATTAATTGAGACGTAAACATAGTTTGTTTGTAGCTAAGGAATTCTATATTTTAACTTCTTTCCTTATCTCGCCAAAAATAGTAAGAAGAAAAAATAATAATAATAACTTTCATATCTTTAATCTGACAACTATTATAAACATTAAAAATTATTTTAGATTTTTTAAAAAAGATCTTGTTAATGTTATGGTCAAATTTAGTGAAAATTTTGAGTGAATGATTCAAAACATACCAAACCTACTTCGAAAAGGAAGCAATTTTTTTGTTGTCTATGTTAATTATAGTACTATTTTAGATGAGAAATTTGAACTTATCATCTTTTAATCATTACATTGATGATATTGAGCTACTCAACTAATTGATATTTATGACAATTAGTTAAACACATATAATGAGAAGAAGTATATTTTTTCTGTTTAAATTATTATTATTTTAAAGTGTAGCTTAGCACGAAAATACAAAATTTTAATCATATTCTTATAACAAACAAAATAAGTTCAATTTAAAATTTTAAATTTATTGAAATAAATTCATATTTTAAAACTTATTGTAAATTACGAATAAAAATTCAAGGTATATAAATTATTTAAATTTAATTGTTGTTTTAACAAATATTTTTTAATTATAAACTTATAAATACAATTATTACTAAACAATTGAAGTTTAATAAAAAAATTTGTAAATAAAAAAATTTAAATTTATTTTCATATATTAAGAGATAATATATATATATATATATATATATATATATTTCTATT